>JAAAKL020008022.1:0-16311 GCA_010016065.2 Carybdea cf. marsupialis auct. non (Linnaeus, 1758)
ATCGATGGAACTGCGTACGTGACGCCGGCGTCCTTTGAACTTGAGCGATAACTAACGATTAATATCAAAACTTTTTGTTTTTGATTCGCTAGTTATCGTTAGTTTTCGCTGATAAAACTGAACGATAACTAACGAAATGGTTTTAGAAGGACGTTCCCCGTAGAAGTCTGTCGTTAGTTATCGTTAGTTATCGTTAGTTATCGCTAATTATCGCCTAGTGGGAACCGTGCTTATCAATTGATAATTTTTGAAGACATGTTTAATGATGATCACCAAATGTAAACACGAACGTTACGTCCTTTTTATATATCAAATATTCTACAAATATGTCTATACGTTCAGCGAGAAAAATGAAAATGCACTCACGAAGCATATAATCTAGCTCTACTTCGTCAAAGATTATGCCAAAACATCTACGACAATCTGACCTCTACATAATGTGGTGATGCTCTATAAGACCGAGTTGTATTATAGGTCAAAGAATGCAAGCCGACAATAATGAACGAAGCCAAGCTCCGGTAACAATGCGTTCTCATGTACATACCTGCAATGATGCCGGTATTTCACAACTTACCTATTCCAACTAAATAGTAGAGGCCGGTAGCTGTGCTGTGGGAAAGCCTTGTATGCAAAGGCCAGTCAATTTGTCAGAAAGTTTACTTTCGCTCATGGTTCGCGTTCATACATCGACCACTTGCAAGTCAGTTGTCAACAAATCAGATTTTTGTCACGATGTACTTGGTTCATCCGAAATGACATACTTCTAACTCACTTAGCATAGAAAAAGCAGAAATTTTATCTAGTAAATGTATATACTCCAAAATACAGATGCAAACCTAACCCCTCCAGAGCTTCCCAAGGACGGTTTTGTAGTTGCCTTTATGTAAATGAGTTCATCGGGTGAAATTCGTGGATGTTGATCTGGTGTGCTATGTACGACAGCAGCCCACAGAATAAACCAAATCACACCAACTCCTCCTGCAAACAAAACAATGAGAGTGCTTAATATAATGATGTGGCTGTAAATCGTAATCTAAACATTTATTGCAAAGTTCAGTTTTCAAGACCAAAAGTGCACAAAGACACTGAAACGAATATCAGGCTATAAGAGCAGCTTTGACGGGAAGGAAAGAGGGGGGAGCAGGATGACCAGGCAGAGACAACAGTTAGTTTTCGGAGTTTCCATTTTCATCTCACCTCCATTCGCAAGAAGAAAATTTTACACGACTAAACAACATATTTAGTACGTAAATAGAAAAATTTACGAAGTGCCAAATTTCCAGCAAACTGCCAGGTTTTGTAAACACAGAAACTTAATACGAATTTCAAATGTGTAACATGATCGTTTTAATCAAGATGAAAATAGTGTCTTGTCATCTTGTAGGACTAATACCATGCGCTGTATCAACCTCATCTCAAAATATGAATGATATTTAAGAGCCTCAAACTTCACAGAAGCAATCAACTATAAAATAATTATTTACAACAGACCTCACAATGCAATTGGTTGGCAAGTCCAACGACTCAAACAATAACCTATACACAAAATATGGTAGTATTATGGTAGTTGATGAATTTTTAAGAACCTTCAGTGAGTCAGCGAAAAATTTACCAACAACTCGGTGACCGCGTGAATTGCGAATATAAACTTTCACGCAACACCTGTTTTCTGCTCATACGTGGAATATATACAGCTTAACATCATAAGTGAAAACAACGTACCAAATACGTAAAACACCGACGGCCATCCTCCGTCAAAGCCATACTCTGCGAGGACCCCCGATAGCGGTAATGACACAATAGTGCCAGTTGCTAATCCTGTTAATGAGAATAATAACGATCGCCAAATCAATGAAAATTGACGTACATGATTTACTATTAGTGGCAGTTTCAGGGGGAGACATAAAGGGCCGTAGACAGAGAGCCCGCACCTCAAGGGAACTCCGTGCTTCAATGCTACGAAAACAATGCGTGTGTCTGCCCATATTAATCTCGTGCAAGTAAGTGAAAATTTGGAACTATACCCACTGGAGGGAATACAATGTCGTCGCAGTGCGATAATGTCTTAACTGCCTAGCAGCGTTCGACGTCATAGGGCCCGGCAAACGTTTTCTCCCCTGGTCCCCGCACCCTCCAAAACCATCACTCTTTAATATGCAATAAAAGCTATCAAAGTCAATAAATCCGTAGCCTTTCCGCTCTATCGGGCCCCTTACTAAGTAATACTCTGTTACACTATCATATACGCTGGTGGATTCAAAGAGAGGCAGCACAGAGCCACAAGGGTGCTTCTTTCATTCAGTTCTACGAAACTAACGGTGATATGTCAGATTGTAACCACTATCGTAGAATCTCACAGCTCATTATATTCGGGAAACCTGTTCTAGAATCCCACTCACGAGTATGTGCTAGTTCTTATCTGAAAACCTAGCAAGGTTACGACCAAATTCATCCACTGACGTCAGGTTCTTCATACTATGGTAACTACTAGAAAACTACGGACAAAAGTGCCAGTATATTTTGCTTTTAAGGAGCTGACTAAGATCTTTCCCAAAATGAGTAAGGAAGATTTGTTTAAAGTGCTGGGAAAATAAATTGTTTCACGGCAAAGGTCGTTCCGGACTGCATGCAGGCAGGTATCTTCTTCGATTGTTGCATCTTTGGGAGTGTACCGATTATCTGTGGTGTAAAACTGTGATATGATCTTGTTACATGCCTCTTCTGCATTTACTTTTCCCGATTGCTGCAGGGATACGCATCCTCGGCCGCAAATGTGGAACGAATGCGACCAGCAAGAAGAAAAATGTGAACGTAATTAATTGCAAAGAAAACAAACGTTAGAGTCCAGGTTAAAGTTGGAGGTACTATTCTAAAACAGATGCAGCTACCTAGAAAAACCTAACCACTAAAGATGGTAGAGGCACACCTAAAACAAATTGGACAGGCTAAGGGAGCATTTTTAGAAACGGAGGAAATCATGAAAGGAATAACTATATGGATACAAAGAAGAGATTGCTCCAGTGTTATGCATTATCTATTCTGGGTTATGGCTAAGAAATATGAAAATTTGAACATGAAGCTATGAAAATTAACATACTTGAAATGCGCTGTACAGAAGGACGTAAAGATCCGCTAAAAAAGCCACATTTCAATAAAGAGGTCTTGAAAAGTGTAAGAAAGGTGATCTATGCTGGACATATTCTAAGACAATCTAGTGGAAATCTGATATATCTTGGACAGATAAGACAGATGGTTCACTATGTGTAGGTGGGCAAAGATCGATGTAATTAACAGATTTGAAGATATGGCTGGGGGTGAACACATATGGTGAACTGACAGTAGGAGTTATAAGAAAAACTTTTGGCGTGCAATAAAACCTCCGGAGCCGAGATGACACATGATGAAGACTTAGGGGTGCATTGAAGAGTACGTATCAACAGGGAGAAGTACATGTCATTAGTTACACGCAAACTCTTAAACTTTATTCTTACTATTTATCATATCCTTACTAGCAACATCTGCATTAGATGAGGCTTATGTAAAACGCGACAAGATCTCTTTCAAGTAGTGGCAAAGGTACAGCGAAACTTAATGTCCTTGCTATTTTAAAAGTATTTTTAAAATTGCGGTTATAAAAACTTGATACTATAAGCATAACAGAGGTTGCCATGTTTATATTGAAAAATATCTGAAGGTTACAATAAGGTCTGTAAGTTAACTTGGACGTTCTGAATTCTACAAACTCAAATATCATTTTCAAAAAATACCTGTAAGTATGAAAACAACTCATTACCTGAGTATGCGATGGTAGCCATTTTACTTCTTTCAAGTGGTGGCGCCCATTTGGAAAGCATTGCGTGCATGGAAGGAAAAGTTACACCCTAAAAAAATAGGAGAATACTTTAATAGGGGGGTCTTGATGAACACGCCTACTTTAAATATCATCAAGCTAGTTAGAAGATTACTATATTTCATGTACATGCGACTTTGTACACTAATTTGAAACATGACACTTTACGTAATAGTCACTGCGCATTACAGTGCTATCTGTAATGACATAGCCAGAAAAATTGCCCGAGGTCTAAAGATGGGGGGGGGGGGTATATTTCATAGTAAGGTTAATTTCTTCCAGATCATATGTAGCTAGTAAGATATAAAGCGAAATTTCATATAATGTACGCACAACAAGTTTTATGGGCCACATGAAAGTCCTTTACTGCTAAGAAATGGCTGTGTTGTTTGTTTGCCTTACGCGTCGAAGGGCGCAAATGAACAAAGACAGTTAGTTCAAGTCGTTCTTAGATAAGAATTATGCCAGCAGCGTCTATGGTGAAACTAACATTTGATGATTTCCAGCATACTTTTATGAGTATGTAAGAATCAGTCTCACTTTTCAGAATACAGGACTCATCACTGATGGGCTTGTGGTTACTTAACAGTGGTATTTCATGAAATATCAGTATATTAAGCGGAGGCAACCTTACAGAAATAACATGACGTATAGCATGATTAACAAGCACCTTTGCAAATTTCTACGGTTTCTCTGACACTTTTCCACAATTTTTTTTACGCAGTAATTCATTTTTCATGCCTTTCCTTAAGGTCATAAAAATACATCGATCCCTGCAACAGGTTCCCTAAGAGACACCTGGAGGTACTATTGTAGCACATAATCTCTTCGGGGCTACCCGTAACCTACATGCCTATTATTTATCTTTGCAAAAGCTGCAAAAACCAACCTCGAGTATGAACATATGGGTACATCCTCCTACGTTTCTATTACAAATCTGCGGAAAATGTAATCACAGTTGTGCATCGGCATAGCCTGTGCCAAAGTGTTTTATTATAGAAGAAAGGTATTACCGTACATCCTAGCTTTGTATTACCAATAGCAGATGCTAACATGGTGGTTATCTTTAAATGAGATCTTTCAAGGGCAGATGTAAAGGGAATAATTTTCTAAGGAGCTGAGCAGATATCCAAATATTTCGTATCCCTTGCTCTTATCTCTCACAACCCTCTTTCCCACTTCATTTCGCATTTGGAAATCTGCTGGGTTCCATACATAAGTATACTATGATAACCATATGAAATCTTTTGTTTCACTTCAACGTAGGGTCAAAATTATTGCAAATACCTTCCCATCACCACCATAGGGTTACTTGATCTTACTCTTTGATACATTTCTCTGACTCTTCCCTTCGACTCCTCATAACAGACTCACAATCTGAGGCCCCTAAGGTGCCAAAATATGTAGCTGTAAAACCACCACTAAATCTGTCGTGTTTTTAGATAAGCCACAGTGAGGCATGAAAAACTAAGCCCCCTGCATATAGCCACATGATTCTATTCTAATAAGTACGGTAACTGTAGCACCTTAGTTTTCCTGAACTCGTGCTACACGAGAGATTACCATCTAATCCTTTTTCTACCGAGTCCTCAAGGCCAGACGCATGCTAGAATGTGGACTTATTAGTGTTTAATTTCCTTGCTTTACACTCAGCAGCAAACTGTTACCCTGATTAGTAGTCAAACACACACCCTGATCCTACTATTCTACATACCTTTTTTCTCTGTTAAGCTATTACTAAAATAAAACATTAGATCTGATTACCTCACCCAGTCCCTCCAGAACTCGAACTGTAATTAGGACCCAAACTCCCGCTCGGGCCGCCAATGGAGTGACAATAGTAAGAACTGATGTTATCAGCACCCCAATGCCAAAAACCCATTTTCCGCCATACCTTGCGCTCAGCATACCTCCAGGGAGCTGGGTAACAATGTATCCGTAGAAAAAGGAACCCAGAATGATTCCTGCCAAAAAAAATTCAAACTACAACAACAGATAATCAATATTTATATTGGCAAATGTCATTAGGAAGGTACTATCTTTGGCATGGGTAGATATAAAGGCAGACAAACAGCTTGAAGTTAAAACACAAAATGATGAGTAATTAACTTTAAGACTGATGTTACATCTCACACATTTAGCTGTGTTCTGGAAATATGTTTTACATCCTTTTCACAATTTATTTTACTTTTCATACAACAAATATATTTCTAACTTTCTTGGCCCTGACAAACACAGTCAAAAGCATATTACTATACATCGAGTTACCGATCACTAATGACAATAATCTCCTAATAAACTTTATGTATTATATATTTGACAGAGCTGACTATGGTAATCCTTATTAGAATTCATGGATATGTGCAAATGTGTATGATCCATGACTCGGCCGGCCATAGACGACTCGGCCGATTTTGCTGAAACTTGGCATTTTTTGTTACCTATGGGTAGGCGCTTTAGAAGTGCTTTTTAGATTTGGAATACCTTGGGGACAATGTTTTGATTACTTTTCGATTTTTTTCGAAGAAATTGAAAAAAGTACCACTTTTCGACTTTTTTTAAAGAAAACCTGTAAAATGCCATAAATTTACAATTATGATTTCCTTCAGTTATAACAGAAAATTGTGACAATACAACTTATAAAGGCTTTTAAAAATAAAAAAAAAGAAGCATTAAAAAATCTTCTCGACGGAACCTTGTGAGCGGAGCGAACCAAAACGAGCGTAAGCGGACGTAGGCGGCCTATACGCGAGTCATTCTGAATGTCACTTTTTTGTACGTGAATGTAAGAAAATTATGGGTTTCAACAACAGAAAGGTCTGGGAGCCAGTGATGTAAAGTCATAAAGGCAAGTGACGGTTTCTCTAATAAAACCATGCATTGATCTGCTTTTATTTGGGTCGTTTAAAAAGCATATTGGTAGAATTAGGACAACCTTAAGAATTTTTAACGATCCCTCCAGTGTCATAACATATATCGTATTACTTCTTTTTCAAATTTGTCATAATTTATATTTCCGCTTGCTATTTGCCCTTGTTATGTGTCCTCTGTGATCAAATATGTTTCACGAAACTAACCTGTGCTGGCATACACTCTGTTATCTGGCCGGGGTCAGGGCAATACTTATCACGGAAATGAGGCATTTGAGTATGTAGCTTTTCTCAATACAACTTGATCCAAATTTAATAATGATGCTGGGGTTGTTTAAATCGTCGATAAACGAAAAAAACCCATTATTTTTCATCGTAAATTATCACTGACATGATGACAGCTGTAATATTTTTGTCATAATTTAACCTAAAACTTGCTCAGTGCAGTCATCCTTTAATCGATCAAAGAAAGTATCTCGTTGGATGGAATATGGTACAGAATTTAAGTCTCCAAACTGCCTGTAATAAAACGTTTGTCCATAAAAGCTGAGAAGAGTTGGCAAACGATGTTAAATACACTCCTGATGTAGGCTACAACATATCTTTCTGCAGCTTGCTTTGTTAGGAATGTAAGCACTGGAACATCGTTCTAAACGTTTCGGTAGCTTCATATCTGCTTCAGTACTTTATTGTCTTGTAATGATGATATACACCATTTGTAGGCCTTTTAATTGGAATAAATAGGAAAATCAATAAAAGCAAAAGATGTTTAAACCCTACTGCTTGATATCGCGTTCTCTTCACTGAGATAGAAACGATGTTCGTTGGTGACTCGAAAAGTCACGGATTGATTTTCACTACATTTTTTAGAGAATTAACGCATAATCAAAAGATTGCATTTTGAAAGAGATCCACGGTTTAATCTGTGAAACATTTGGCATGGGAAATTTTGATACCTTTCATATTAATTGGTCCATCTGACTTTTAGTATTTACTAGGTTATGCGACCTTGGTAGCTTAGACCGTACACACGCTGCTTCTGGCCACGGCGGGCGAAGCTCAGATCTCAAGCTCAGTTTTATTCTCCGTTTTCCTTTTTCTTTCATCCTCTAGTAACATTTCCTGACCTTTAGGTTTCGAGTACATTATCGATGTTGCAGCGATGATAAATCAACATGTTTCGCGTTGTCTAGGTTTCAATGATCCTGTGAGAAAACCGTTAAGTCTTCAAAAATACACACGATACAAAGTGAAATATCACCGACGAAATCTGTTTAAATTATCAAAGTAAAACCACAGGAGAACCGAAAACTGATACTGATGTAAGGTACAGATTGGTCATGATGCTTAGAGGAGTAAGGAACCATTCCAATCAAGGTGGCACACAACTTTTTGCCCTCAATTTTAGATCTTAAAATGTTCACGTAATTTCTCTAGCACATTAATTAAACACTGTTGTTTCGGGCATTAATTACTCAATCTCTGGCTGAATATGGGCCATTGTTTTCGCTCGAATTTCTACAGGCTGACTGTGATCTACCATCCAGTACACCTATGGGAATGACGTTCAATATCTCAAAAATTATAAATCATAATGAAATAAAACATTGAGACAAAATCATGAAATAACTCTATTTTACTCTATTTTCCCTTTAATTTTGCTTGCTTACTTGTTTTTTCTTTAACCTCGAAGGTCCTGGTATTACATATACCTTTATTTCACTCCCTAACCTATGTTAGGTTGAGCACTCTACGTTTAATATGGTACCTTTTCTCTTCGTTAATGCTATGCTCACTGTGCAAGCACAGTTTAAGCACTGCAGCGTGCTACCGTATTAATTCTTTTAACTGCCTTGTGGTAGCTTTGGTAACTATATGGCTAGGATTCTGTGACAACACTCTGTTCTGCACTGGTAAGCCTACAAAGGGCAAAACAGTACTCTCTGCTGATTGAGTAAATTTATACATACATGTATGCATAGCTACAGGTAAAATTTTGGGCCTTTTTACAAGCATTACACGCATGGTGATCCACCTTGTTTTCCCATGCTACATTGCTGGGCACAAAATACTTACCACCTCCCAAAAAAGCAAATAGAACGTATGTTTAAGTTTTTCATAAAATCCTATCAAATAGTGAAGTCCACTGTTCTTTTAATTAGTCAAGGTGGTCCATAAACTGGTCATCTACTTCTAATACCACAAATACTTGTCATCTTAACACAAATTGCCGAAGGGAAGTATTATCATATACAGTTGTATCAGTGGAATCAGTCCATTTTATACCTTGTGTATTTTGATCCCATTCAAATTCTCCGACCTACAATAAAAACACAACACAATAATACAGAATCTTCCCTTGCCATACATTACTATCAACAAATATGAACTGTGGCAATGTCTCTGCCTCTTCATTAATGCCACCTAATAGGGCCTATAACATGATGAACCAACAAAAATTTAACAGACATTACCATTATTGCAATGACCACCACCAGAAAATGTTACCTACCACCTTGTATACAACTTTGGGTAGCATTTTCCTGTTATAAGCTTCCTTAGGAAATGATAATGCTATCTTTATCAACAATATAAGTAAATTTTAAATTTATCATTCTGGTCCCCTGATATTTGCTGATAGGTTGCTCTTTTTTGGAAGCAGCTTGATAGTTCTATATCCATACGAACCATGTTTTGTGCCGATTGTATGGTAAATGGGGTACATGACAGGATGTAGCCATCCAATCATGGTTGAAAGGGGAGAGAGTAACTCATTGGAATTCTATAATATTTATCACGGCATGAAGCCAGTCAGGAAGTTGCATATGCGCACAGTTCAGGATAAAGTGTCCTAAGCAGATGGATCTGGATGGTATAGAGCAAGGTGGTCATAAGTTTATTCTTCTAAACTGAAAACAATTGTAGAAAATAAAGTAGGTTAGTGTTCTGATCTTGATATTTTTTAGAAATAAAAAAAATCCACACCAAAGTGCACAAATGTAGAGACAGTCTAGCATATCAATTATGCATGTTGAGAACATTTTAACACATGGCAGCAGAGTATACTAACAAATTAACATATGCGCACTTGGATGATAATTTCTTCAAGCCTATTGCAGACTACACCATGAATAAAGTACATAAATCAATACCTGTTCAGGAAGTCAACATGGTGCTATCAACTAAAATCTGTGGCAACTTTAGGCACTGTGAGATTTTATGGGGGTGCCCTTATCAGATATATGAAACCAGGAATGTCCTGGTAAAACTGAGGGGTATTATCCATTTGGCATTTGAGGCATGTGCATGCCTTTGTGCCAAACAACTACTATGCTATTGGTTGACAACCCTTGCAGCGAATCAATTTCTTTGCAAGTAGTATGCCATACATATTTCAGCATCTTAAAGGTATGATTTAAAAATCATCATTCAAATGCTCTACATTCCATCATACAATTTCAATGCGCAAAATAAGGATAAAAACAAAAGAATTACTGAGAACAACATTTAGTTACAAGAATTACCATTTCAAATATTAAATTTGTTGATGGCTTGGAAACTCTCAAGTGTCCAAATCTGGAACTTCAAAAATAACAGATTTGAGGCTGTTTGATGAAGCTCTAGAATAGATGAGGCTTCATTCTACTGAAACTTGTTCCAGTGCATTGGCATGAAACTTTGAGACAACATCAATAGGGCCAACACCAATGCTGCGCAATGCTAGACCTTCTGCTAGATGCTACAAGAGCCTTTTGGGTGCTTCAGAACACAGACCTAAGTGTCCAAGTGTGCCTGTGACTCCCCAGTGGACTACACAGACCACATAAACAGCAACATCATCCTCAATAGCATGTATGACCAAGATATCTAGTGGGAAGTCCTGGGTTTCCTTAAAAAAGCCAATTAATATAGTCACCACCAGTGAAGAGAATAAAGAAATGGCACACACTTCCTCTCAGCAGGTAATGACTTGCCCGTATCCACAGAAGGGGTGTTCTTCGCCAAACTTAGACCACCATCCCACAGTGAACACTCTATGACATCCTTCTCCACGCTACTGGTCAGCACCCCATTGGAGACACTTACCAACTTGTCCTAAACTCAATGCTGAAACCTTGGACTGCCAAACTGGTTCCCATATGCTGATGGCATCACAGTGTCCAAAATGAGAGACACTCCACTGGTGAAGAGATAAACTCTACCATTAACCCACCAACCAACAACCAGACTTGCATTGTCAACAAAGGATGTACTTAACCTGCCTGGACAGATACTGTCACATGCTTATGTCCAAGCAAAAATCAAACAACTCAGCGATACCCCTATTAGCTGCCATTCCCCTGCACACCTGACAACATCAAGATTAAATCTATACTCCTCAAAAGACATGCTTTATCAACTTTCAACACTTGTCCTCATCTAGTAAAGCCATGAATGGATGGCCTAGCTAAAGATACTCATCAGTAACTACAATAATTAGGGCCTACATTAAAAACAGCTGCTTTGGTGCCTCAACCAGATGACACATTTGCAATACTGATAGACCATACCAATTTACATACCAATGCTGCTTCATACAATAGTTATCAAAGAAATGTCAACAAGTTTGCACCACCTGTGTACATAAGTCTTTGCCATGGAAACATGCCTATTACTGAATAAAGCAAAAAAAAATGGTACATAAATAAGCGGGACAGTTGCAAAAACTCCATTGCAATAGCTCCTTCACTCCAAAAGTTCCTTAAAGAAGATACGCAGGGGAATCAATTAGGCATCCAGTGGGAATACGGCTAATATGTAAAGTAAAAAAAATTACAAAAAGTTGACATTAGGTTGTCTTTGGGCCTGAGAAGGAGGAATATGGTCGAACAGCAAGTGAATGTGCAAATTAAACAGTCAGTTTCAATTTAATTCAAACTATCTTTAGCGGGTTGACATATTTTGAAAGGAGGGGTGGGGGTTAAGTACTACCATTGCCAGGTCTTCCGCCTCTTCTAAGCCTTTTGGCTAAGATCAGTCTAGCCTATTATCTGTTTTTTTGTACCATACTGCACATGGGCTAGGGTCTGAATACAGTACCGCACTGTATTCTTTCTGGTGCGGTTGTCCGACCGGTGGAAGGCGGTCCCACTGGGCGGTAGAGATGGCTGATTGGCCATCTCTTTTGCCCTGTAGAAACACAGTAAGGGACACAATTCCCAAGCTACCTTTTATTTTTTAGTTAGCCTGTTCAGTGATTTTTCTCCTTATTTAGGGTAGTTCCTGATAACAGCCCACTGGTTTCCAGGGGTTTCTAATCTGAGAAATAACCAAGTACCATTAACGGGCGCAACTAAGTAGGCATATGCAACTTCAGAAACATTGCCAGTATTAAGTGCTTTGAAGGTAACAAATGCCGTTTCCTCCGAGTCACCTGTGGATGCTCATACCCCTGGGCTGTTTATATAATTCTATGCTTGGGCTGGTGTGACAAATACTTTCTAAAATCTATGTCAAGTACACTGGTATCTATGGAGTCGTCTGGGTAATAGTTTCTGGAAAGCGTGTCAAGCACCCAGGCTCACGTAAGTCGATGGTCTTTTAAGCAGATGGGTAAATATCCTTTATTAGAACGTTCCTCGCCTAAGCAGCTAACCTTTCCTTGTCCGAAGTTTTAACTGATAAGGCAAAGTAAGATTGCTCAACTTATCTCGAGTATTGCCCCGTCCCCTCCTTCCACCTAAGTCCTTTTTAGGCCACTGGTCAACAATCAAGGTGCAACATATGATTTTGCTAGTTTATCACTGGCTACATGCAAATAATAATCTGTTTTCTGCTCCATTGAAATCTTATCAAAGAAGGTAGGATATATTATATTAACTCACCGTATTAGAAGATGATATGGAAGTGTTCCCTCCTTTGCATTCGGGATCAACTCGAGCTGAAGAATGTGAGTCGGCAAATGTTGAATTGACCATGGCCACCATCGCTACACTTAGGTTGACACGCAGAGCATAAACCACTGCAAACCCAAGATGTGCAATACTGACAAGGGCATATCTTGCTGGTATATAACATTTCCCACTTTCCATGTTGTCGTCTGAAGAACCTGCTTCGTATAATATGTTTACATTTTCCCCTTCAAAGATTTTTGAACTCGTTGTATTTCTGTGGTTGCGAAACAAATCTTTATGTATTGCATGTCAATCATGGACGATTACTTCCGTTCATTATTGTCAAGGCAGGCCTGGTAATGTGATCGGCCTAGAAAAACTTGACAACGGACAAAGGAGACCATGCGGAGGGGAAGTCATTACGTTACGTCATTACAAAATAGTGTAGTTACCCGTAATATCTATGGTGTTTAAACAACAGGCGGTTGAATCTGAAAAATCTCTACTTAAAACTCGGTTGATATTCCTTGGATCCTCAAGTTAGGATGTAGCATCAAACAATGAGGTTTTGTTACCCTACTCTCAATTATCGAAGTTCTTACCGATAGGGCAACATGAAAAGTAAGTTTTTCTTCCATGATTCCAACTTTTTCCAAATCGTGACGTCACACTGTCCCTCAGGCTTATGATAACCAAAGCAACGAGAAACGGTCCTTGACAGCACAGTTTGTCCATTGAAATAGTTCCTACACCGTGTTTGCTTTTTTGCGGCATTTTACTCGGAATAACAACAACAACAAGTGCAATTTCCCAGTTACGCTTTTAATCAGTAAATAGAAGGATAGATGTATAAGATTCCAAGGAAAGTATGTAAATTATTTGTTAAACAGTTTCTTGCATATAACACCTGTGACATATTTTTCGTTCACTTGGACGTAACACAAACACATAACTTGTGAACTAAAGGGACACAGGGGAAAATTTGCATTGGGAGCCATCTTTGTATTTAGTTGTTAAGTCCTTCTGTAATGTATAGATGTGTTTGTTCCGTAATTATTCATCTGTTGTAATCAGTACTTCCTTTGTTGAGTGTTGCTTTGTTCGCAGTCAATGTATATAAGTTTTGGTGTAGTGTAGTTAGCGCAGATGACTGCATGTAAAGCTGAATGCCAGCAGTCAAGCAGAAATGTAATGTAATCTATATATTGTAATGGTACAGCTTTGTTAAAACGGGCTCTTAAGACCCGAAACCAAATAAACACTCGAGAAATTCCAACAGCCTTCAGGTGTCCACAATCTATTGCCAAAACTCAATTCACAAACCAGACTCCCTGAAATACAAGTACCATCTGATCTACAAATACCAAGAACAGAAGCAAACAGTAACACAACGAGTAAAAATACAGAGTAGTACTATGTAAAGGAGGGGAATTGCCATTGCAATAGGAACATGGACAGTCGATATAGATACTTCTAGTATCATCCTTGGATTTTACCCTAAAACAGGCGCCTGTTTTAAATTGGTGACCCCGACGTGATGAACACTGCACAGTGTGAGCGCAGCTTTCCGATCGGCAGCGAAGGAGGGTGTCCTATGTGAGAAAATATAAGAGCGTGCAGATCTTACATCGTGGATGTTACATTGTTTACAGTTGCCATCCATGGTAGTGAAGGACAGATCATCCCCACTGCCAGAAAATGAGTATACACTTGCTTCTTAAGTGGGGACTAAGACTTATAGAACCAGTGTGCGTATCTGAGATTAAGTGTCCCGAAAGCGGAGCTGGCGATATCAATTGTGTACATAACAGACACCACGGCACAGTCTTCAAGGAAGGAAGGATAGAAGGAAGCTAGCAAGCTTGATATTTACAGCCCCCCCCCCCCTCCCCAATTATGCTACTGGACTTATTTGTTTGCCGTAGGTTTTCATTCGTAGTGTCATGTGTCTCCAATGTAGGTTTAGACTCTCTAAGATACCTCCTTTGTTAGCAACCATCGTTACCCATACAATGGAAAACTGAAATATTGTGACTTATGCACGCGAGTCGGGGTCCCATTTCGCCCATTCTTGATGAGTTCCCAGATGCTAAGTCTCCACAGTATAGGGGTAAGCCAGCGCAAACAGGTGAAATCTATCAATGTTTGCCATTCCCTTCCTCAACTATGTCTAACGAGTGCCGCACACATCTTAATGATTTGTACACTCTTCACACTTACGCCGTCGTAAAATTGACCTCCTCAGTTTTTGATTTCATTGTCGTATTTTGTAAGGATTTCTGAAAGATTTCTGTAATGCCTTCACCAGTGATGAACTTGCATCTGCCAAATTCTAGATTTTCTTCACGTTAATGATTAATTTACAAATCTAATCCATACAGGCAATTGTTCTACGTGGTGTGATTCAACTCGGCAAAAAGAATCGAAAAAATTGGCTTTCTTTATTTCTTTATTTCTTTAATAATATCTTTCTCTATCATGTCATGTCCAATGTCCTGATAATCTCGTTTTAAATCTCTGGTGAAATGTATCTAGCGTTCCTTTCTACCAGAGATTATGAAACTCTGTCATAATCTCTGTTGCAACTAGGTTGGATAATTGTTTAGAAATCTTAGAATTAGTTCCTGCGACGAGCTATAAAATCTCAAGAATATTCCCTGGGTTGGTTTCCTCGCTGAGAAGATTTCTCAGTGTCCTCGTAGTGGAAAACACTGTTCTCCACATAAAATTATCACCTTTACCGCCCTGTTTCTGTTTGCACAAAGGTGCATCTCAGTGTTAAATTAGAGTGGCAAAGTATGCTTGGGCTACTCGAGATGATTCTTGTATGTTTCTGCACTTTTCATGCATTCCGTGTGGCTACTCGATTCTATGCAGACCAGCATTTTCATTAACTTTATGGCAATTCTGAAATCCTCTGGAAAAAATGTATAGCCAGGGTGCTTATTTTTGGAGAAAATGGAGCACACGGAAAGCAGAACACTGCTTCTATAACTGCACTGTAGAGAAAAACCTGAATTTTTGAATCATATTGTACTTCAGCGAGCGAATACAACCATTTGAGCCTGAGTATTTATTTAGGGAAAATGGCACTAATGAAACTAATAGCGAAACAAAAAATTAGGTTGCTTGTGGTGGTGTGAATTCAGGATCGACTAGCCGGATTATCAGCTTTACTATTGCTCTATTTATAGCAGTGGAACAGTTTTCGTTTTCCATTCGGTGGATCCTCGATCCCTCCCAGCTTCGTATGCTTTTTTCTGTTTATTGAGTTCTATACTATGTTTCTAATGATTACTAGTGCCCCTGTCCTTAGTATGTTTTTATCATTAGATTTTAGAGAATTTTATTGTACATGAAAATCTATTAATACCTGTATGAATTTTTGTAGATATTTTATTGTTATCATTTCTGTATATAAGACCAATCTACTGAACCGACTGTAGAGTGGCCTCAGGAAGAAACATTGGTTTTGAAAGCTTGTCAGCTAGACCTGATGTATAGTATAAATATAAAACAGGAACAGACTTCCTAAGCCATTAAACTAAAGTCCATATAGAAGAACAATAATCGGAAAATTTCTTTCTTTCTTCTCGCAACTTCCACTTACTTTCCTGGACTTTTTATACCGCTAAAGATATCCCTACAAATATTAAATAACCGTAAGTTGGGCGTAAAATTAAGCTCCTTTCTACAGTATAAAATATTTAACCTAAAA
>JAAAKL020008023.1:0-16310 GCA_010016065.2 Carybdea cf. marsupialis auct. non (Linnaeus, 1758)
GAAAGACCAGTCAAAGCTCTGCTTTACGGTGAACTTACAGAAGGGAAGCGAAACATCGGGCGTCCTAAATTGAGATACAAGGACACTTGCAAAGCTGCTTTAAAATGTGGTGAAGCTCTGGATAACTGGCGGCAGAACGTAAATGACAGATCGGCATGGAAAGCAACAACATGGAAAACGTGCAACAAATTCAATGAGAAGAGAGTCAACGAATATCAACGAAGAAGGGAAAGAAGGAAGAAGGCAGCACCAAAGGGAAATGATTAATGAACTTTTACAATGATCACTTATTGATCTTTATTTATTTATTTTTTTCGTGTGTAAATAGTTTATTTATGTATTGTATATTTCCGTTTGGATATGTTCCGCCCGTTTCGGGTCAAGGCGTCGTATATATATATGCATGCAACGGTTGCAACGATATTTCAACAGCTGTGTAGTATATGCACCGAAAATGTAGCGTACTCACAAACCAGATTAGTTGCTTTCACTGAGTTCTATATACGAGAACTCATGAATATATTATCAATCCAAAGAACGTCTTAATCACAACTCCTGTTCGTACAAATCTCCTTTACACTTCCTTGTTTAACGCTTATATACATGGAGAGGACTGGCACTAGTGACATATGTATTACATCGACACCACAAGCTGTATCCTTTTGGAGACCTGGTAATCAATGTCCAGTTGCTTTCATTCTTATCAAACATCTTCTCTCCCTCCAGGTTGTTTGTTTGATCTCTAAATTTTACGAGTTGAACAATCATCAAGGAGGATTTAGGAGGGCAAAATTCCAAGGTTAAGACGTTACTCCTTTTTTTTGAGATCTGAGTCCACTGGTTCTCCACCCTGGAATTCATATTCACTGATACTTTCATGCTACTCCAAATATTAATGAGGCGTGAAGAAGGTGCTGCCTTGTTGGACACTAAGATTGTCCTTCTATGAATCGATTATGTCTTGACTCCGATAAAACATTGGAAGCTGCCGAAGATAAGCTGTTCCACATAAAGGTCGTCGAGTTCCCTAATGATGACCTCGCTATACAGTTTGAAGAAGTCGAATGACATCTCGCAACCTTGCCGCAAACCTCTCTTTATCGCAGACCAATCCGAGGGTAGTTCGTCGTCCACCCGTATTGCTGCTGTTTGAGTCCAGTACAAGTTCGTGATTACGCGCAGATCCTTCCCGTCGACGTCAATGGCTTCCAAGAGTTGGATGAGCTTTACGGTGTGAACTTTGTCGAAAGCTTTGGTGTAGTCGATGAAACACAGGTAGAGATCCTGTTGTTGTTCAATTGCTCTTTCACCCAGTATTCGTAGCACGAAGATGGCGTTCCTGGTTCCCTTGTCAGGCATGTAACCGTAATGCTCATCTGCTATTTCTGGCCTCAACTTGTTTCGTATGCGTTCTATGATGATCCAGAGTAGCAGCTTGACCACATGGCTCATCAAAGTAATAGTTCTATGATCCTTACAGTCCATTGCGCCAACCTTTTTAGGTAATGCGACAAAAATTGACCTTGCTAGATCCTCTGGAATGATGCCAGTGTCATAGATTTCATTGTAAATGCGATGTAGCAGCCCAATAACTTCCTCGTCTAGTGCTACTAGCATCTCAGTTGCTATCTCGTCTGGCCCTACGGCTTTGCCTTGCTTCATTTTCCTAAGCGCCTTTCTGATCTCGTATTTCGTCAAGCTCGGCCCAATTTCGTTGGGGATGTCAGGTGGGTTTTCACGGTCATCTGCAAACAGCTCCTCGATGTACCTTTTCCATCGGTTGCAGATCTCGTTAGGATCAGTAAGCAGTGAGCCGTCTTCGTTCTTAACATAGCACGACTTGCTCGACTTTTTGCCTGCGATCCTCTTCACTTCGTAATTCATCCCATTTATATCGGTGTTTTTCAGTATTTCAATGTCCCGGCAAAGGCCATCTATCCGCTCCTCTTTAGCAATACTACACTTCGGTCGAATTTCTCGACACCAGCCGCCATATCGCACATCGTCTTTTCCCTGGACTAATCTCCTCCTCTCCATCAACTCTAAATCTCCTCCATCATCCATTCACTCTTTCGCTGACTTTCGTAGGTGTTATATCTCGCTAAACCTTGCAAAGCAGTCTTCACTTCGTTCCACAGCTGGTCGTTCGGAACGTCTGTGTCGACTTTACTGAGCACTTCTGCTTTGAAGGCTGCTTTGGTCGTGTCCTCTTTCAAGCTCTTGTAGAGCAGTCTTTTCAATTGGGAGCTTTTCTTCTTCTTTCTCAACTTGAGTTTGACTGTCGCAACAACTGGGTTGTGGTCACTAGCACAATCTGAGCCCGGATCTTACAGTTCACCACAGATCTTCGAAACTTCTCGCTGATGGTAATAAAATCGATTTGGTTTCTAGTGACACCGTCTGGACTTGCCCATGTGTACAACCTTTGGCAGTGACTCTCAAACCAAGTGTTCGTAACCACATGTCGATGCTGCATGCACCAGTAATAAGACGTTCGCCGAGATTGTTTCGTTCAACAAGTACATGAGAGCCGACTATGTTGTGCACTCTCCCACTCCAAACCTTTGCGTCGAAATCACCCATGGTTATCTGCATCTCGGTTGACTTGCATTGCTCGATGACGCGGTCGACCTCTGCATAGAACCATTCCATGTAGACCTCTTGCCCGTTCCAGAGAGCACCGGAAAGCCTTATTCGGAGAATGAGTTGATGCGTCCTATCAGCGTGGCATGTCGACTCGGCGTTGCATGCTTCGTCTCGTCGCAAGACAGTCGCTCGTAGAGGTTTCTTCTTGTCGCTCTCTCGTCATTTCATCAATAAGCTAGAAAAGGAACATGTCAACATCAAAATAAACAGACCAGTTGTATCCAGGGATCCATGGGATACAACATTGTTCCTAGATCATTTTTTGTCTAAAATTGTTCCACGCAAGACTTTTAGGCAACATTTTAATTAGTACAAAGTTATTTTGGATCACTTGAAATTGGCAAAAGGAAGGGTTGAAAGATTGTGTCAAATGGAGATAGAAGTCATGTTATAGCTTTAAACCACAATTTAAGTTTTCATCGACTTTTCTTGTGCGACATTATGAAGATTTTACACTTTCCTGACATGTTAGTTCAACTTTTGATGAGAGACCTTGTACTTTTTCGTGTCGTGTGCTGATATTCTCATCAGATGCTTTGATATTGAGATTCTTAATCCTTCCTAAACAATTCCTTTATTAACATTACTATTTTATTCAAGTTAAGATTCAAAGCAGCCTCCAATGCGAAATTCAAACCCGTCAACTACATCCGGGATCTTCAATAAATGAGACTCCAAGCATTCACTTAGCATTTATGATTTACGAAAAATACCAATGGAAAGAAATGAAGATTTGTCATTACTAAAGGATGATCTGAACTAATAGCTGGCAAACGAAGGTTTGCAAATTTTTAAAGATGCCTTTGAAGAGATTCTTACCGTTAACATGAAGTAAATTTGAATCCCGTACCTGGTCGAGGAGACCCAAATAAGTAAACTTGCTAGAGTAGAGTGTATGGAAAAGCCACGTTTGTCAATCCCCAAATTTAGGCAGCCTCCAACCACAATGGCTCGGTGCTCAATGCTCATAGAGACCTGCAGTTACTTTATAGTTTTTGTAGATCAATACACTTTATAGCGTTAAGACCATTGAGGAGGAAGTATCATTGGCGTAGATTCTTGGGGCACAGGGGCTCACTTTTCAGGATGGGGGAAGAACAGCTGCTTTATGCCCCCACGTTTGGGCCCAGAAAGGTCAAATTGTCTAATTTTAATCCTTTTGCTTCCACCCCCTCCCCCCCTTACACACACATTCTGACAGCGGTCTGCGCCAATGGAAGGTATGGAATCAGAGCTATAAACCTAGTTGACGTTATATATAGTGCCATCTATCTCCAAAATACAGGTTAGATGTGGAAAAATGATTTCAAAAGACTAAAGATGCGGGTTTCTCCATTGAAATAGCTACCCCCTATCAATCGTTTTCAGTATTGCCAGCAGACATAAAGAATTGCTAGGTCTTATCTTGAAAAACGTCTCCTAATGTGTTATCCCAGTGTGCTTATTATAACCTACTTATGTCAACATTTAGTTTATTACTTGAAGCAAGAGCATTTCGACTTTTAACTCACGGTCTTCCAAATAGTATAAACAGTTACAAATAGTTGCTTTGTTGTATTATTATTTTTGCCTCTGTTGCTCACTTTTACGACACAATGACAGAAGAGGAAACACAATAGAACGCTCTCTGTTCAAGCCTGCAATTCGTGTCATGCGAATTAGATTTCTGTTTGATTGAAATAGAGACATGGCTGACCTATGTTGTATCAAATATCATGTAAAGGGCAACAGAATAATATCATATGAGTGAAGAAGTAATACAATCTTCCTTTTCTGGAGGAGAGTGAGAGAGAGAAATCACTTTACTTGCAAGATATAATTATGAGCGGTGCCTATAGCGGCCTGAGATTTTATGAAATTGAGGTTATAAAGTCAGTAACTTGCGGCCTCTTAGGAGTTGATAAAGATGAAGCACAGATGACGGTAGATAAAGTACTTCCTTGCTTTTTATGTAACTAGTGAAGCTGAAGAAATATTCAGAACAAGGGATACGCTGTAGGAGGCAGAGATATTTCGCACCATGATCTCTCAGCCTTAACTCTGAGGATACTTTTGGATTCTTGAAGCCGCTCTGTTGCAAGGGTAAAAATGATTATCAGTTGAAGCATATGCCTGCCAGAAGTGCTACAGTTACTCGGAATTTAATCTCGAATGTGCAATTGACCTTCAAGCAACGACATCTACCCTTGAGTAATCGCTGCGAGTTTGTCTTGCACTTCTAGTTTAGAAAAATATTCAAGACGTTGATCGAGTCCAGACCTCTTAACCCATGCAGAGTGGAGTGGACATTAGACTGAGCGCTGTTCATGCTTCTGACCACACGTAAAGAGCCGTACAGATAATGTATACTGAAGCATCCTGAGCAGAAACAACTTCAGAATTCTCCACTTTTACGTTATTTGTTTTCTGGTGAAAGATCTCTTCCGCTTTATCAGTTGTCACGTTGTTAAGATACTATTGATTATCATCCAGAATAGCGGATTTTAAAGAAACAGTTTTTGGGAAGATACTTGAGAAATAGAAAACATGGCATGATCAGAACCCGTGAACCACGTATTCGAGACAAATGTGACAATTTTTCTATTTCGTCAGTATCTTTTAAAATTTGATAATTTCAGATATTCCCTTCTTGATGATCCTTTGCTTCTGTCAACGGACTTTCGACAGATTGATGGACCAGATGGCTGATTATGAGAGACTGATCTCAAACATTGCACGGAGTGTCATGACGCATCTCGACTCCCTGTGATTGCTAATAAAGACAAAGAGAATCAGCGCACCTGAATCGCGTGATCATCACATAGTCATTTTGATTGCTTTTGCATTTATTTATGACACAATTGTTAAATTTGAGCTCTCTTGCACTTAATGCTGGAATTGTACAGTTGATTTGCTCCAATATCTTCTCGAGTCGATGTGTTAGTCTCATCTCTCTCAAGCTTTACTTATAGATTATTCGTGATCTCGGCTGTCGTTAGGGCATGGAGTAAGATCTCGACGCCCATAGAAGAAGGACTAGGAGCTCATGTTGTGACTAGAAATATGCTAGTTTGCTATTACAGTGTGTCGCCTGGTGCAGGTAGTAGAGCGCAATCTATGAAAACGTGTGTACCAAGGAATCGAGTGCCGTTAATGACATCAGAGATTATGAAACACATGTATTTTAAAATCTCTGATGACATATCTTTTACTTCTCCAGTATTTTTTTCAAGGCGGGTAGATTTGCATGGAAGGAAGTGATGTTTATCACGTTACTTTGACTTACCCTATAATACCCTATTCATATATTCTATTAGACAACGACATGGAGACATCTCTGTAGACATAAAAGTAAAATACCGTCACTACTTGGTCAAACTGCCGGAGAAAATTTTTACTCGTGGTAATATTACGAATTTGTGTCACTATCCTAGAAACTATTGATATTTCGCTTCTTACTCAAAGTAAAAGGTATGGCAACTCTTGGGGGATACAGTAGTCTTTGGCGCAGATCGCTGTAAGAATGTGTGTGTGTGTGTGTTTGTGTGTGTATGTGTGTGAGGGGGTTGGGGGCAAAAGGATTAAGCGTGGACAATTTGACATTTCTGGGCCCAAAAGTGGGGTATAAAGCAGCTGTTGTCTCCCATCCTGAAAAGTGAGGGAGGCTAACTCCCCCCCCCAATCTACGACCATGAGAATAGCTATGGTTACCTTTGGACTAATTCTAAATGGCAACGACTAGCGGAAGGACAAAATTCGGTGCTAGCAAGGAGGTAGGACTTTTTTATTTATCATCCCTCTGTTTTATTAAGTAGAATTTTGTTTCATCGTTTAAATGTTCTCTGAACAAGTTACTAAAACTGGTCTAGTTTTAAGTGATCAATACACTTTGTATGATAGGTACTGCAGAAGCACAGCCTTCAGATGCAAGGACAAATTTATGAGTGCTAGAACATATTATATATATTCCATTTTCATGAATTACTGCCTTTCTGTTTCACTGGATAAGGCAACAGAGAATCCCCGTGTCGATGCTTTTTTTTCTAGATAAGGTTTGCATTATTGTAATCATCATCGCCCGCGCCCCCCTGTGTCGAAGTTTTCCTTCAACATACTTGACCTAGCAACTTGAGAAGAACTTGAACATGTTAGCGATGTTCTCCACATGCGGTACCCAACAGCAGTTTTCGAGTCCCACACATGAACAACGTGCCTAAAAATGACGTCATCATAGAAAAACGATAGAGAAATACCACCTCCCAAAATCTATTGATCACCCATAATCTACCTTGCTTTTATAGATTTCTCGATCCCTTAAAAGAAATCTTAGCTCCAATTTACGACATTTAAAAATCTCATCTGGCTCCGTAACAGATCAACTTTTTATTCCCTTGACGTAAAAATATTTAGAGATTCAAATCACCAAAATCCTCACCATTTTTTAACATTAGCCGGCTCTTTTCCTGTCTAGATTGTCTTGTTTCCCGTCTATTTCGAAAACGAACATGGTAAATAAGATAAACGGTAATTGCAACGATCCATCGCGTGTTTTCATTGAGCCATGACCTTCCTGGTGTACATTGGACAATTTATGTTCACAAGAAATCAGAAGATCACAGAAACCACAAAAAATCACAAGAAGTCACAAACATCACTTATGAGTCACCCAAGGCGACCTTAAAAATAAAACAGGATGTGATGATTCGAGACTTTTCGTCTTTATTTTAAGTTATTTGGCAGCTCAATCTTCAAAATCTTCTGACGTAGGACCCTAGACCTACCTTGCTATCCTCGGCTCTGCCTTCGGAGAATCAGGCCGTCACCACTTATAACTCACAGTAGAAACAGGTTTATTGCTCCGGGGGCGTTCCTTTGTTTTTCCTTTGAAACTTAGTCTTGATATCACGTTTTAGTCCTTACGGGGTTTTGCTGAAGATGAGGCACCGAATAAAGATAAATACAGAGAAGCTGTTTGTCACTCACCAGCTATCTTGCTTTCTTGTCTCACGGGTGATCCCCAGTTGCTAGAGGTCTCAAATCGTTTCCAAGCAAGAGCGAGCGATTGTTTCTGGGAATCCCCCAAAGCATGCTTCCTTGACCAATCAAGTCGCTGTATTTCAAAAAGTAACAGATCTCTCCTGATCTCATTACAGAATTCCTTTGTCGCTCCGGAACAAAATTAGCCACAAAGGAGTAACAACTAGCTGTGCACGAGAAGGATATTTTGCAAAGAAAAAGAACATTAGCACCAGAATTCCAAAGCACCACGAAAACATTGGTAATATATGACTTCTTCTCTTTAGATGAGCCTTGCAGTCAAGGACTCGAGCAAAGCGAACACGATCCATGTGACCGCAGATATCGGCAGCACTCTTTCAAGAAGATGGCAGAGGATATTATTGGTAAGTTTCAAGTTTATCTGTTGTGGTGACAATCAAAAGACGTTGTCCCAATTTTTGGTTGTCCTCACTTATGAGAGGGCTTTGAGACGTCATGAGCAGATGTTATCGCGCAATATCGATGAAGCGTGTTGTTTGTAAACACTATAGGTACAACAGTTTGCACAACATATTTTGATTACTATACTGAGAAATAACCCTTCCCAGTAGCATCAATACATGACAGGGATCGCTAGTTACCGAGATAAAAACAAGGGAGTAATCATTGTTTGCTTACAGCTTTGGAGTCAGTTGAAACTTGCACTTCTGGCCTACATGGATAATGATGTTCTTAACAAGACTATTCCGAAAGGTTATATTAATTCTCGTCATGTACGGTAACTTTGGAAATAGAAGTTGTAGAAATGATATAATTTTCCATGATGCGTATTGACTGACTAAGCTTACATTCCATATAATGATAACAAGGAAGAGATTACATCTCACCACATCTCATCACATGGCCCGCGCATCTTTTGGTAATATATATAAAAAATCATTATATGCATATTAGCATATATGTCATTATATGCATATTAGCTACGGTATGTTTAGCGCTGTGATGTTTCACTATTTTAAAATTAGCCCCTCCACTTTAAAGTTCGTGACGTAGGCCTTGCATTACTATCCATGTATACAGTGTCCCCCTTGCCTTGGAGTACTACACTACAATTTTTTGAAGGAAGTATAAAGAATGATGACGTTACATGCCCACGCATGCTTATGCGGTATGCTTCATTTCACGATGCCTCATTTTATGACGGAAATCTTTCTACAAGGAAAGCTTAAAGTCCTATAAAGTATTTACGCAGATAACTGTACGTTATGTTTAGTAATGTTCTGTGTGCAAACGCAGATACAAAGTTTTGATTGGGAGGGGGAGTATATGAAAAGAACATATAGCTACATAGCAGTTTAATGTTGTGATACTGTGGTAAGTAAGTTATGGGATTGGTAGGGTTGGGTTGGGTGTGTCGAAGCTATTAACACAACTTCTTGGGCGCAGAATGTATATGCGTATATGTAAAATGCTGCGCCTAGGCATATTTAGAAACTTGCAATGTGGTTATTTCCCCCCCCCCCAGAAATATGTTTTTTATCCCCTACATGATGCAAACATGCTACCTGATTCTCTTTGAACGCAACTTTGGCATGGCATTTCAATACTTATGTCTTTGATACCCATTCATGAGCTTCAAGTAACATACTTGAGTTCTGCAGTCACTTGCTCCATAAATAATGGCTTCTTACCCTTTCAGATAACCGGAGCACTACTTTTAAACCTTATGTAAATATTTGAGAGAATCATATATGATATATCAAGATCTTCTGGAAAGTCATGAACAGTTTAAGTAGCTTAAAAGTATTTGCTGGTTAGCATGGTGATTTTGTGACAAAAAAATCAGATCAGACAACTGATTACAGATTAGTGCCCAGAAAAAAAGTGATTACAATCTTGGTCCAAACTGTGAGCCACTTGGTATATATTTGAGCTTTTTGTACCATGCTAATCAAGTACAGCAAACTTTTATTTGCATATTTCAATCAGATCAGAATTTCCATTTTAATCAACTTTCTGTGTGAATTTCTAGGAAAGATTCAATAGATGCTTACATAAATGATTTCAATTACTGGCTGTAATCACAATGTCTTGCCACAAAAGGAGTGAAACATACCCACTTTATTATTCTTTGGAAAGTCCAGTCCTTGGGAAATCATGGCTAGAGGAGGCAAATCCATTATTGCCATCTACAATTAAAGAACATGGGATGAAGACATCAGCTTCTGCCGTTGAGCTTCAATTTCTACACAATGATAATTGGTGCCCACACTGTAGCCATAAAGCACTGCATATAGACAGTATTGAAGGCAACTTGAGGGGATCTTTTGCTGCCACAAATAGAGGAAGTACTTTAAGTTACTTGGAAGAAGTCACATTTGAGTACAAAGGTACTGCATTCCTAAGTAATCAAGAGACAAATGTATTTGCAAGGAGTATTACAGAAGGAAATTCCTCTGTGGAAAGGGAAGGCCAAAATCCTGACAAAGTAACTTCGCCAGATGAGAGATTGAAAGACAAAATTGCAAGAACATATGAAACTCTTATGAACTGTTCTAGTGAATCTTGTAATCAAGTATCTTTTGACATGCCACAGGATTTTTGTAATAGTATCTTATATGACAGCCTGGCAGATTGTAATGGACAGATTTCTCCACAGTTTGATAGTTTGGAGTCAACAAGGAACATTAGTTACCAAGGTGATAGCACAGATTCTAATATTACAAGCAATGAAATAAAGGCACATATTTCATACCATGCCGGTAAAGGACTCATGCAGGAAAAGGTAATCATTTATCTGATGCACTTGCATTTTTAAATATTTCAGTGTGTGATATATGTAGTGCTTATTGATGTATCACAGGAATGTGATACATCGACTGTTTTATACCTGACGAAATATTCTGATTGATTTTTGTACTATTAAGATGATTGTGGCATATTGTAAGAATCTTGAAAAGGTATCAGAATATGTGTTTGTTCTGCAACAGGATATTATTTGTTAAGGGCTGAAAATGGGAATAGAAGGTTAACATTGTTCTTTCTTTATTCAAGCCATCTTCTATTGGTCTTTCAAAATGGTAAGAGAAAGGTAAGCAACAGTATAGTAAAATAGGAGATATTCATTTGTGGATAATGGACAGTTCATATTTAGGAGCCAGTAAATGTCAGTATATGTCAATAACTAAAATTAAAATAGTTTGCGCTCCTGTATGAATCTCATGTCCTTTTTTTGTTGCATTTACCTACTAAAAATAAGATTATCAATATCTATTGGTCCCGTTTTATGCTTATGTTGTTTATTGCCAATTGTGTGCTAGTTTTCATTGTTTCAAGTTTTTCTTAATGTCTTTGACAGATTAGAAAATTTTTTCTCTCTAGCTGTAGGCTCAAAGCTGTTGTCTTGTCTTAAACCTCTTTTCTTTTTTGTCCTTTTAACATTTCTTCTCTCTCATTTTGCATGAGGTGAGACAAGCCCACTGTCATGGCACTTGTTACTGGAGCATAGATCAGTTTAAGACCTGATACCCTTCCTGACATCACCATTGTATCTTTCTGGGATTGAACACTGACCCTCTTGATCAGTAGGCCAGGAGCTTATCCACTAGGTCATGGTGGCTCTGTTCCAATGTTAAATGTTCCACTGTTGCTTTCTTAATAAGTTTCTTCTGGAAGTGTTTAAAGAGTGAGCTGATTGATGAATTCTTTTAGGGCTGTCTTGATTTCTCCTGTCATAAGATGAATTGCTACTACTAGAAATTTCTTTCCACATACAGTAGTTGGCATTTTGTAGATACACAACAGTTTCTATTCAAGGGGTAGCTTAGAACACCATCAGGGTGTTGAACTCTCTTCCTACAATTTCCCATATCCACCTAAGATAATCTGTTCAATGACTTCTGCCTGCTTTGTAGATTTTTGAGATTTGAATGTTCTAAATACATTAAAGAAAATCATCAGATTTCTATATTTAAAGATATCAGTGCATATGTTGTACTTTGAGCTCAAAATTATGTTGCACTGAGATACTTTTAATAAGAGTATTGTACTTGTCAATGTGGTTAGTAAGTGATGAACAACATTTGGTGTTTAGGTTGGCAACAGTGGTGCACTGCGAAACCAACAAGACCATTCAGTGTATTCTGATATAGTTACAAGGTATGGATAGCTTCTTCTTCTTCTTCTTCTTCTTAGTTTATGAATTATGTGAAGAATACATGTCAGAAGGCCCTTTCTACTTGTATGGAGTTTTGTGTCAAATTTCTTAATCATTGACTTATGAATCTTATTTGGCTTGGCATTTTTCACAATTGATTCTGTTGGGGGGAGGGGGATTGGAGCTTCCATTTGTGATTTTATAATGGTATGTTCCATTGCACTGAACTTTGGTACACTAAAAGTACAATCCTTTGCAGAGAAAATGGTGTCAAAACTTTGGATGTTGGAGCTGTAATTCATTAGATATCAGGTTTCATGCTTACTAAGATCATCAGTATTCAATGGTTAAGACATGATTGGTTTAATTTTGTTTCTTTTCAATATTTCCTTCTATATTTGCTTTTTCTAAGAGGAAACTTTTGAAATTCATCTTGGTCTATAAATTTCATAACAAAAATAGAAGTCAAAGTATTATCTGGTTCTTGTCAACATTTGGTTATGCTGTTGTTAATGCTGTCATTGTGTTGGTCCTGTATAGCAAATATTTTTACCAAAATTCAAAGCATGATTGCAACAGTTCCAATTACAAATATTTTTCATCATAGTAGTGAAGAGAGAAAGTTGCACAACTGATGTGTACAACTTCTTTTTGATGGATCTACAAGAAAACTATGTACAATTTTATCAATATTTGTGGGAAATATTAAAATAAATTAAAGTTTAGGTCACTTCATGGTGTTTTTGACACCAATACCAACCTGCACAAAATCTTGCTAACGCCAGTGTACAGCAAAGAAGCCCCATGAAATTATTTATTCAATACACTGTTGAAATATTTTAGCAAATGTAAGAGGTGAACACTAGGTTATTTTGAGATTCTTAGGACTGGCAGGGGTGGAGCTAGGGGCATATGTTGCACCACGTCATATGGTTGCTGGGTATTTTGGCAGGGGGGGGGGCATTGATTTGCCAGATGCACTGTAGTAGCTTTATAAGGCATGAAAATTTTGTTGCCAGGCATATGGTCATTGTTTATCATTTGTGTATGTCACCTATACAGAAAGGAAACTTGTGGCAATTTTCAAGGATGGCAAACTTTTTTTAAACTGAGACTGTTGGCACTAAGTACTGCCCTGCCTTTCATAGCTACTCCCTTTTTGCTATTTTAATGATTGATACTTTGTCATTATATGTAACTAAAGTGTGACAACTGATAGGATTGTTAATTCATCAATTAGTTATTAAATACAAATATTGATATTTTTGGTATTGCCCAATATTGCCCTGGGTGTATTTTGTAAATTCCCCACTGTTGAATGTTTGAATTTTTATTCCTCTGAAAGCTTCATCATCAAGCAGGCATCCACATTTCTTGCTCAGTTAACAAAGAAGAGAGAATAACTTGTATTTTCAGTAACAGGTTGCAGTTTTGATAAAGAAGCAGTATTGAGCCACTTGCTCTCATTTTGAAGTTATTAACATTGTCATAGAATGACACTCAGGAAGTACCTTATGTATTTTTGTTTAAGGCCATTACCACTTCCAGTATCTAGAAGGATATCAGCACAGTTATGGGCAATTCAGATAGCTGAAAGCAAACAAGACACTGGTGATGAGGTGAAGTTTGTTCAAGTGGTAAAGATGGTGAGTAGTCTTATTTTTTTATACCAAGTCACTGCCTACACACTGTTAATCACTTAATTCTGCAAAGACATGGCCAGGCTTATAGCCAAAGGGGAGGCAGGGGGAAGCCCTTCTATACAATAACACTTTCCCCCTGTATGTAGAGAAGTCACATGATTTGGTACATAGAGTTTCACATCACAATTTTTACATTGCCCCCCCCCCCCCCACTGCACAATTCTTCTTAGCTACGTGCCTGGACATGACCCTGCAACTATTTAGGACTAATCTCCCCTGAGATGTTTACAGCACAGTATACCATTGAGAGCTGTTTGAAGAAACAAACAGAATTAGAGAAATTACAGTGTTAATCATTGTGAGCTTATGTGAATCTCTTCTTCTTCCTTCTCCTTTCTTTGTTCTTCAGCTAGTCAAGTAAAAGTTTGGGATTATGTTTTTTTTGTTTTCCTTAACATTTCCATACCTGTCATCTTCATCCGTTGGCTTGGACTCGCCATGTAGTAGAGTCTTGGCTTCCCATCCTGTCTTTTTCTTTCATATCTTCAATCAGTACTAGATTCTTGGTAACTTCCTACTGCATCACATGCCCAGGAACTTTTGCTTTCATTTTTGTGTATGCTGAATGGACTCTTTCCTCTTTCAAATTAAATAGTATTTAACATAACTATAATATATTCAAAGCATCATGCACAAAACTGATTGAGAACATTCCTAGGGACCAATTTTTGACCCGTAATTTTATTTTAGGAGGCTTCAATCAGCACCCCAGGTTTTCCAGCAATGGACTTACAAAATTTAATGGAATGGCAGTTCTAGGTTTTTCCCTTGGCAATTGTGAAGGCACAGAAAAAGTAATAAAAAATAACCCATCAAGAAAAGACTAGATTTGGAAGACTTTTTGCCTACGTTATACATCCTCAAGAGGGGTATTAAGATAGACCGGAGGTAGTGCAAATGGAGTTGCCGTTTTGGCGCTATCCTAATTAATTCTCGGTAATCCGAGGTTGCTTCAAACAAAAAATAGTGTAACTTAGTTAAGCTTAGTGTTTTTAATACATATATTTAGTAAGTTGTAAGTGCTCCGTTTTGATTGGTTTCTTTTATGTTTGGAAAGAGTATCAACAAAGAACGTTTGTAATGGTTTGAAGCAGTCCTTCATCTTTCAAAACTCGATGAATTCCTCAACTCAAAATATTGAAGAAGCTCTGCAAAAGTTTTATAAAGTCCCGAAAAATACGAAAAAATATTCATAACTTTATCGTACGCGGTATAACTTGACGTAGTTGACTTATTTTTATAATCCTAAAATAAATGATTATAATCTTCGCACACTTTCTGGAAGCACAATCCTTTAGCCAAGATTTCAGCTGTCAATAATTGTAGCCCAATATCGTGACGAATTATGTCTACACAACGCTTGGTAGACCTACCATAGACCTCTTACAAGGAATTGTTCGTCCGATTAACGTTATGTTTAAGATCTGACCCGAGGTGGCCGTTCTCAGCCTGAAACTTCATTTTATTTAATGGCTTCTAGGTCAGTGTAGATTGACGTTTAGGGTGTTGAGTATAATAGGTTTATGTGGTTTTTCAAGGAACTATGTCTCATTTGCATAACTTTTGAGCAAAGGTCTATAACGTAGCAAGTGCTGGTTTTTACTTTTCCCTCTGTTTTATATTTTCCTTTTCCCATTCATTTGGGTTTGATGGTGCCCATATACACGAGCATAGAGCACTTAAGGCCGGATACGCATGCCCTCCCTGACGTCACCAACGGCTCTTCCGTGATTTGGACCCCGACCCTCATGATCCGAAGGCACAGAACTTGTCCACTAGACCACGGCGGCTCACCATGTACGAAATGGTGTATATGCTCTTTTTATCTCCTGCTTTATTACTCTTACTACTTTTGAATCAAATCCGAGAGGCGTATAAACCCAAATTTTAGTTTTTTGGTTAAATTCGTAAGAGTGACTCAGGCATTCATTTAAGGCCCGCCCAACAAGAAGGACTAGAGTTAATCATCGTTCGTAAGATTAAATTTCGAAATAGAAGCAAGCATCTATTCCCAGCTCTGTTTAAATATCACAATCACAATCTCAAATTTAAGTTTACGTTTGGCTCTTGCTTTCCTCCAACCAGAATCCTGTGGAAGTCAATTACATGACCAATAATCGTTTATGGAAATACTAACGTTTTCTACACTACAAAGGGCTGTTCTTTGTAGACCATTTTCAAGAAGTGTAAAAAGGTAGCGCCTCCGGAAGTCATCATCCTTGTATAATGTAGCATTGTTTATGTTGCCATGCGCGTACTGGCTTATGGCATTGACGGACCACCATTCTTGCTTTAATACCGTAGGTGATGGTTTCTTTTCGAAGTAAAGGTTTGGAAAATGTTTGAATTATGGAAAAAATACTAGATTTTCCTGTTGCGCTATTAGTAAAAACGTCAATGGCCAAAATTGAGAGCATTGCCCAAGCCCAACACCGAGATGTCAGCTTCTTAAGTCTTAAATCTCTCAAACAAAACTATTATTTGCTTTATGCTATTATGCTGGTTCCTAACGAAGTATTAACAGAGTTTTGACCAGAGATTTTTAAAATTCAAACGGCTCTAGTTTAGACACTATATCCACTACAGGTTTGGTATTTTGGGAAACAGCCTATTCAAAAGTTGCTTTTAGATATCTGGAGTCAAATCTTACTATTATCAAAACTTTTGATTTGTGACGTCATCACTTTCCCTCCGCATTGTCGAAAGATGAATCGAGCAGTTTACTTACTTCTTCTAAACAATGTTAAAGATATACAAAGGGGAAAGTCCCAAAGGAAGAATTAGAAGAGAGACAAAGGAGTAGAGCTTTGGTTAATATTCAAAGCAGG
>JAAAKL020008024.1:0-16310 GCA_010016065.2 Carybdea cf. marsupialis auct. non (Linnaeus, 1758)
TATATATACTCTCTTGGAGAGACTAATTCCAGTTTTCGGAGTGATGATCGCTAGCACCACTTCTTTTTGTGTCAGATCAATTTGTTCCCAGCTACGAAAACATTTCACAGCATCATACACACGGCCTTATTACAGGCATTATATGTATCACAACATTCCATTAACAATGAAAGCAAACCGTGCTTAGTTATGTCAAGGAACTACTTTTGAGGGTGAGTTTGCAGAAACAAGATTGAAAAGATTCAATTTGGAAAACACTTTGAAATTGACAAGGTCTTTGTTTGCAGCCACAGCTAGCCATATCTTCGCAGGACCTTTAGCAATCAGGTGGATTTTACCTTACCGCCCTTTCTGTTACCTACGTTATTTTTTAAATTGCAGGAAAGTTTGAACAGCGCGAATCTTTTAAGAACTCAAGTGACACAGGAAGTTAAACTTGAATATGGGCAATTTTGGTTGGCATAACTTAATTCTTACTTAACGATCCATGTTAAGGTAATACTTTACTTGTGCGTCGCAGACAATTTTGTAAAGCCTTTCTTTCTTAAATCTGCAACCAGGCATGCTGTGGGGTTGCATGCTTAGGATGCATTGTTACTAGATGTAGAAGTTAACTCGTCTCAATAACTATACCCAACATCGGTAGTCTGTGCCGGTGATCTTCAACGTTTTGTTCCTGCAGGCAAGACAATAGTGCTTCAAAGAATATAAACGTCGTATAAATGCGTTTGTATACGTTATATGAACAAGATCGCCGCCCACAATTGTGGCTCTATTGTTTTACTTAGTTCTCTTGAAAATTGTGACCCAAATGAAAAATTATCATTTACGCTTTTCTATTCTTGATATGTTAATGGCCCCTGTCGTATCATTTGAAGACCCCTATGGTGTTCGTAGACCCCACGGTAGAGACCACTAAGCCTACTAATCAGTTCATGGAAGTAAGGTTGACTACATTTTTCTGTCATCCTTTCTTTGGCGGGCATATTCAATCAAAATGTGCTTTAAAAGCCATATTAACCCCTCAGCTCAGGATTACTGTTTATCTCTGTACCACTTTCGGGAGAGCGCAGACGCACGCAGCAGCACAATTAATTTCACATCTTACATCAAGAACATTACAGCGGGGCCAGAAATCGAAACTTTGAAACTCTCGAAGTGTACCTCCACTGGTCAGAAATTTTTTGGTATTTTGTTTATTCAACTGACCTGATAAGCCTCTGTTTATTCGTTTTGCCATACATTGAGTGTACTTCCCGTAAAACCGTGTAAAAGAGGACAAACCTGCACTGCTGGCCGCCGACATGTTTGCCTCGCATTGAATTTTCAGCATCGACAACTCAACTTCCCTGTTCCTTTTGACGTCAGATTTTTTCCTTATGATGTTAAAAGTTGCCTCGTTCTGGAAAAAGTTCATTGAAGAATCACGTATAACTACGGAAAGCTGTGCGTGAGACAAGAACTAACGTTGCAGTTAGATTCCTTAAAACAAAATTAACAAAATATCCAAAAAATTCTTACCACTGGAGGTACACTTTAAGCCTTCTATTATAGTTAGGAGTCAGCTATTCTAACTCTCGGTTACCTGTACCTCTGATTAATCGATTTGTTGGTTTATCAGGAGTTCGCGAAAGGTAAATTTCACGCAGAAGTCAATATTTTGCTGTTATGTGGACGCTCGTAGTAAATACATAGTCACATGAATGTCATAGTATAATCTTACACTATCTTTTGAAGCGGGTCATAAGATACCAAATAGAAGAATAGTAGTGTTGAGCCGTTATGAAGTGATTGGTTTTACGAGAATGGGAACTTGATTGTGGAGAGTCACGCAGAATGTTGGAATTCAGTGAATTCACGTATTTGTCTTGCAAGTATAACAACTCCGTTGGTTGCGTGGTACATTTATGTAGTTTAAATCGTCTGTTCGAAGACGTTTTGGATCTAGTTGTGCTATCAAGAGATGGATAGGTTGACATAAGTAAATTTGAGTGATCAGATTAAATCTCCTCCATACAAGAAGACAGTTCTTCATAAACGTTTTCGTAGTTGTAGCCTTTCCAAGTCAACAACGACTTCTCCCACCCCTTTCAGATGTAAAAATGATGTTCGATCTTGTGTATACCACAAAATCCCTTTGTTCCAAAAATGTACGTTGCAATTGTCCAGCTTATTAACCAAGAAAATGCAATCCGACCCAGTGCCAATATGAGGCTGCAGATGTCCGTAGTATATTGCACCAACAATTATGAGCCACAGGTCTGTGAGGAGAATAGAGGTAGGCAGCCTTTTTGGTTAAATTAAAAATGTTGGAAGTCGTAAAAACAGGTCCCTAGCCTAGATAATTCAAATTCTTGATGTCCCCAAGTTACAAAGAGTATGGATCGCTTGAATGATAGAATTCTTTTTGTGAATTATCTTGTTTGAAATAGTAAGTTGCTGGAGACACGATTTCATCAGAAAATTTTAAGACCTAGGGTAAAACATGACCGTTAGAAGGCAAGAGGTTACAAACCGGCATAACTTTTGCTGTGAATAGCAATTGTACGTACTTATTTTCCGGCAGGAAGGGTCAGTGTATCTCTAGGAATCTCTAGGAACTTGCTTAAACCCGTTCCGAAGTTACACCGAAGTTTTTTATTGTTACGTTTATGGTTCTATATTCTTTCTTACGATAAATATTTGGTTAAATAGAATTTTTGAAACGCTGAAACTGCTGTAGAGAATATTTTAAGGTATGGTTGTCTCTATCTTTGATTATCTCGGCACTTCTTGATGAATCGAGTGTAAAGGGAGGGAAAAGGAGCTCCTTCATCTCAAAATAAGATTTCTTTAGAAGCATCACAATTTTTGTCGGGCGAAAAAAGACCTTTGGTTATTTGATTTTATCACAGTATAAAGTTTTACGTTCAAAAGAAGAAGTCACCTCCAAACTTAGAAGGGCCATCTTTATTACCAGGTTGGTGACGGATTGCAACGGGTGCAATTTGGCACAAAAAATATTTATACTTTGCAGCTTATTTGTCTGTAAATTCTAACACTTTTCGACCGTAGTGTTTTCGTGACGAAAAGAGTGACATTTTCTGCACCATTTCCAAGTGCCTCCTAAATCGCAGCCCGGCACTCCCTCTCCCAAGGAAAACACCTTTGCCATATGTGCGGCAAGGTCGCGGTCGTAATGGAAAGGTCAGCAGAAAGCCTCTTAACCATAACTTTACTAGTGAAAAGATATCCTGTTCCAGGATTAAAGCAAAGTAGAATTGCAAACCATCCGAGGAATGTTTAAATTTTTAAGGTTCGCTGGTAAACGTGACTTTTGCCCTCGTTCGTGCAAGTTAAAGCCATCCAGACTACCTATTCCAATAGCGTATTGCGTGAGTTCTGCATAACATTCCATTAGAGAGGAATTTCGTATTGCTTCATTGAAGAATTCATGTCATTGCTTGATGTTATTGATTCTCTCCTTGTATTCTACTCAGTTATAAGAAATTGTATAATTGTTTTTTGATATTGCTGAACAAACTCCAATATTTGACCAATTTGGGTTTTTAAAATTCCCCACTTGAGCGTAGTAAAGAATATTCACTAAAATGCATGTAAGTATCAACTATTGTTATAAGGACGGATGCCTTAGGGGCTTTCGTTTTATCAACTAGACACAAATTAGGTCTTCTTGAGGTTGGCTTTAGGGGCCCAAATACTTTGCAACGTTACGTCCCACCGTACTGAATGTCGGCATACTTATAGTTTCATTGTTTTCCACTGCAATGTTGAAAAAAATGTTGGATTTATATATTTTTGGTCTTTTGAATATAGAACCTCTTGTCTACTAAGGTCATCGGTCAATAGTTATAAGCACAGCATTCTGGGGAATTTTTGTCATTTTCAATTTTGCCTTAAAATTTAGCTAATTTTCTTAAAGTAGACAGTTGAAATTTGTCTGCTTGTAGAAATTTTTCAAGAAACAAGGGCATTATTGTAGTATTTTGTTCTAGATTTAAGAAGCGTCTGCTTAGAGCAAGTTTACGCTGACAGTAGCTCTTGGTAGTTCCATTTTTAGTCATATTCCAACAACACTTCAATTTTGCAAACCCAAATTTCGTGAGGGAGTGATCTGTGATTGTGCTATGTCTAGGTAGACTGATACCGATCAGTCTAGGTAAAAACACAAATTTTCCCTTCACAACATAGATCGAGCTAAGGTAGATCGATCAATGAAAGTCATTATGCATATGGAGCTTCCTTGTATATGTAACACGATCTAGGGGTAGATTGAGAGGTTACAAGCATGGCTGCATTCGTCGGTCTGTGTGATGCAGGAGAAACAAGAACGTACATCTGCAGATTATTTTTCATCCATGCGAGAAACTAAATAACCAGTAGGTTATTACCGACACAGATTGGCACGTGACGAAGTTGGATCCCCTGATGCATACCTGCGAGATGGTTTAGAAAAGTTAGGGAACTGTGGACCGATAAATACTTAGACCTATTCAGGCCGTGGTCAACATTAGATACGCCGTGTTCATTACTTTAAAACAGGATTGTGGTAAAATATTTGTCATAGATCAAGATAACGTTTCGAGTATACCACATGTATTTTTGATCGTACTGGCAGCAAAATAAAGACCTTGATTATTAAATTGCTGTTTGAGTGTATGCCATTGAGACTACTTGCCTGCTGCTGAATGGTATTTCCTTTTATGAGTGTATTTTAGATTGGAGTAGTGAATCATTTAAGTCATAAGCAATTTATTGTGTGCTGAGGATAATTACTGTAGCCAATTAATATCGCCAATGAGAGAAAAGCTTAATTTTGAACGCCGATACATTGCCTCATTTCAACAACTACCTTTAAACCTGAAATACACAAAGTAGCCATCTATGGAATGTCGAGTACTTCAGGGACGGGTCCGTCAAAAATTTTGAATAATTTGCAAGTTTTACAAGGAGTTTTACCTCATTTGGAAATTGGGATAGTAATAAGTGAACCATCGTGATCAGTCCTCTCCTTTTTGGCACAGCATTTAAAAGACAGTACTTGAAGTGATGTACGATGCGGCTTTAGGTTTGCAACACCCTGTCGGATACGCTAGAATAGTGACATCTGGTAGAGCTTAGAGCACTGTAAATCGGATCATCCTGACGTTATGTCACAAAAAGGATTAAATGAAATATACTGTGACCAAAATTGTCACCAAAGCAGCAACTGGCAATGTTTTCCGTCAGAAATACCTGATAACGAATAGACCAGGTAATAATAACTGAGATAGTTGTAAGTTATCAGCTTTATGTGCACCGCACCAACACATTCACTGTTCTACGGACATTTTTGCTGCAGAAGGGAACGTCGCCTTATGTTATGCTTGATCGTAAATATTCCTGCTGCTACCAGTTTGCCTTCCACATAGTTAAACGCCATTTGTAGACATACGACATACAAGAGCTATCCAGGTCATGAGAGACCAGAATCAAAGTTCAGACCATTTTAGTCAGTACCCGTATCTTATAAAAACTGCACCGTTGCAACCCCTAGTTTTTTGAACATTAAAACATCATTTCCAATAGGCTTTTAAAGGATGCTTAAAAATGCTTGTTTGTATGAGGGTTATTTATGGGTTCTGCCTACTTAATCATGTGCGGCTACTAGGATTTAACCACCAGAGAGGTGTGGTCGGATATAATTGAAGACAACCGTGTGCTGCCCTTTATGGCATTATTACTATATCGTTTTTACCGGTCGCCAAATGTTGGGCGGCTGTGTTCAGTACAGGAAAGAAATCGCAACGAAACTCCTTCTTGCTACGGTCATAGATGGTCATGATATTGTCAGTAGTTTAACCAATGATATAAGGATTGTTAGTGATCCCTAGGAAATTTGGCAAACCAGCTACGTCTGCCAGATTCTATCACACCATATGTGGGTGGAAATAGTCACCACAGTTCAGGATGTCTTAAAATAAAGTATTTCAAATGATAGTAATTGATTGTGGCCAACACGGCTTATTCCGTGGAAGTCACCTTCCTCCAAATGGATTTCGATTTTATTCCTTCCAAACCACCGAAATATAAGGCTCTGTTCTTGTGTGTCAGTTAAACATATCTTTTAACAAAGTCTGGCCTGCGGTAGGTAAGTTGTACAATTTGACATCTTGATACCGAAACGAATGATATTTAAGTAATGCTTGCGCGTCTCGAGATATTTATATTGATTGCAACTCATTTAAATGAGTGGAAATTGTTTGTGGTGTCCATTTTGGCCTCTTGTAAGACGTGTGCATCATGATTTATCTTGTCTTGTGTGTCTTGTTGGTAACCGCGGGTTGACGTTGCCAGTCAATTGCTCATTTTCTTTTATTATTAGACATAATAGTTTAACCATCGAAAAACATCGAATGTAGGAGATATTTGTATGATGCTGTTGGGAATCCAAGTAAGGGGAATATGATCATGAATGGGGCGATTTATTTGTCCAAATTTGATTTAATATATTTCTAAACCTTTGTATCTAACTCTTAACAAAAATTGCAAGTTGCAGAATTGCATTTAAGAATACTCTTTCCTAGTCCTATTTTGCATGTAAGTGATATTTCTTTTTACTTTATGTCAAATTTCTCATTCTAGTCGCGAGCAGATCTGTGCCGTATTGCTCCGTTTAAAAATGCATACGCCTATATAAACGGGTTTGTCGGAGTGGGTGTGGTGGGTAAAAATGAAGTTGTCACCTATTTTAGTTTCATTTAGGGATAGAAATTTCACAAGACTTCGAAAAGAATCCTCACATGCAGAAGGAATGCTCACTCGAGAACATGTCTAGATGCCTTTTCATCACAGACTTTACGGCTATGACTTGTTACGATCGAACTGCTGACGCTGTTGAAGTAACGTTTACGCTGGCGTTGTCTCTTTATCGGGTTTGATATTACCCCGTGGTTAGCTTCTGAATATATACACTTCCATATTTTTATTTGAGGTATATTTCATTTATAGTTGCATATAAAAACATGTTTGTAGTTTCATGTACCTACAAGGACAGTGCATTCATATTCGAGGTTATGTGATATAGCGTCTATTATACACAAGACCTTTGTATACTAGAATACTCGAGGTGTGGTTCCGGGTGAAATCTAGTGAGATGCTTAAAACTCATCATGATGTCGAAAACTTTCCATACTCAGAGATTACCTAATTCTTATTAGTGCGCGAAAACCACTTAAAATGCGCCTAGAAAATGAATACAGAGAGGCATGTCGCGGGGATATAGCACATGTAGGTCCGTCACAAAAATTCTTTTGTACAACGAAAGACGGCATATAAGAATTCTACATCAGTAATAGTCAGGACTCTTGAATATGCTTGAATATGAAAATTCGGTACTCCTGAAAATATTATCGTTGTTGAAATAATAATTTGTGTAAATAGTCAGAAGAAGAGTTGCAAAGTATAGCATATTTCATGTTATGTTGTGAACTTATAATTTTAGTTACTATGTGTAATATCGCATCTGAAATTTTAACTTGTTTAACAAACAAGTAATTCGAATAAGAGTTATTCCCTCAGATATGCCCCCTTTCCTTGTGGGAAGGCCCATTCCCTAACCCTAGCCATAGTTTGGCCGACCTTGCTTCCTCTTTTACCACTACTAGAGCATTTTTTTGCACCATTTTTTAGCAATATTACTATAACCTATTGGTATTTAGTTGAAACTTTTCGTGTCTGCGTTACATAAAACTTTTTACTCGTGATAAATTTCGAACCAAGTTTAGTTTTGTTTTAGTTTGATAGTTTTGCCCAAATGATAACAATGCCTGGAACAAGGAATCGCTGTTTCTCAAATCAGATAACTTTTTCTGTGGGTTGTAAAGCAGTGGACACTCGAGTTATACAAGGTTGTCAGGTTTGCTCTTGTGTAGCGATATAGATAATCTGTCAATTAGGGGTTATGCCACTATCCATTTTATCCAACGTAGAGCCCCTTAACCCACTTCCAGCATTGGAATGGGGAGCCTCCGCCATCCACCACCGGTACATGACATTACTGAGTTTAATTTTGCCCCTACGTCGACAGAGTACGTTGTGGTCTTCTAAAGCGTAGAAAGTTTTTAATCCTTTCAGAGAAACTTGGTTACCTAACAGCATTTATGAGTAGAGTAGGATATCGTGTCAAGGCAACAATGATCCTTGGTGACTGTATGAGGTTTAAGGCCCTGAAAAATTGTAAATAAATTGTTTATTATCAATCCTGACTCTCCCGCTGATCTATCAATTCTTGATTTCCAGTGTTTTATTTCAAGTGAAGACTTGTTGAATTTTACCATTGTTTCCAGACTGCAAGTGGCAGCAAATTGTTTTGGGAAGATTTCAGGTTGCTTTGCTTTACGATTTATATTCCCTCACAGACTGACTTAAATCCTACTCGATGTTCTGTCGCCAGTCCATCTTTGGCCTTCCTCTTTTTGTTCAACCGCGTGGAGTATAGTAGAGAATCTGGGGCCGGTTAGTCTCAGTGCATGATCTAAGCAGCTCATGTGTCATTTGCATGTTATGCATAATACTGACGAGCGTCGTAACCTCGTTCTGAATTCCTCATTTCGGACAAAATCCATTTAATGCCCTTGATCTTGCGTAGGCACTTAATCTCGAACGCGGACATTTCCTTTTTCCAGCTGACTTTAAAATGCCAAGTCTCTCAATCCAACAACAGTGTAGATGGCACATTTGGCTTTAAAAGGCGCAGCTTTAGTTTTGTGAGAGCTTTCTGCTACAACAAACTTTCCGTAACTAGGCAAATGCTGGAGATGCCTTGCCTATCCAATATCTCAGTTCATGGTCAATATCATCGTGGTGGTGTTACGAGCTGCAAAGTTATTTAAGCATCCTCTCGTTGTTAATTGTTTTCAGGTCTAAATTAATGTCAGTGAATGGTTCTTCGGTGCCTCCATGTGGTTGCCTTTTTTGCTTTCCTTCCACTTATGGTTAGTCCGAGACTACTTCTATTGAGCCTACAAGATCTTGTAAGATTGATTTGTTTCGTCAAATATGACTTCTAACTCGAAAGACCACGTTGATAAGCCAGGTGACGGAGTCGGGGGCCCGCCCTTCCTAAAAAAAATATCAACAGGAAAAAATATTAATTGATGAAAGATTTCGAGTGTTAGTGATAGTAATAGTATTGTTTGATGATTTCAAATTTTTAGGATTTATTTGAGATTAGAAAGGTTATACAAAAACCAAAACTTGCAGTACCTAGCTTTACCACGTGTCTTTACGTTTCTACCGTAAGCTTCAGTCATTAGCCTCGATACAATAACTATGTGTGCGTCGTTTCCTGTGGTAAAGCTTTCAAGTGTTTGTTGCCTGTTCTCCTCAATGCATAAATTTGCATATATCGTGAAAGTCGCTAATTAATAGCTAAATTGCACAATTATAGGAACAGACTGCCCTGTCTCTCAGTATTATGTTTGCATATGGCTTTAGTGGCCCTATGGTGGATTGGTGTTTTGCAGGGCTGCCTAATTAAAGTTGTTGAATGAATTGTAGGGACGCAGGAAGATATATTACGTTATCTTGCGTTGCTCACTGTTAAACCTCTGCCCCTTTCATAGCTCACCATACATCCTTTATACTACAGTAGCTACACTCGAAGGACGTCATTTAGAAGAAGGAGGCAAAAATTGAAGGATCGACAAGGCCATAGAGACAGGTCGATCTTTAGGGTTGTGGAATTTTACGATTCCGAGGGTAAAAAAATAATGTGCACCGTGACTTGCCATCTGTTGGGGCCCCACTAAGAAATTACGCTTTCTTTTTGTTGGACATGGGTGATTCTCATTTACCTTATTACAGGACACAAGACAATTATAGCATCGATTTGTTTGAGGCAGAATTTAAACTTTGGGTCCACTCTTAACCAAGCAGTTACTTTCTTTGTAAATTGTGTCCACAATAATGTGTCCTTGTGGATGAAAGAAAAGTTGTTTTAATGGACCACTGTGTATCTATACCCTGTCTTTCGTGGTACATTTTTGCGTATTCGAAACGTACTAATGAAGCTATAGTTGTGGACACATTGATACTAAGTTAATGTACTTAATGTGAAAAATGAACTAATATGAGTTCCCCCCCCCTCCCCCTCCCACACACACCCCCATTCTATTAAGATTTGTGTACCGTCCAAGTGGCATCTTTGAGTTTAACACGGGGGTTATAGGTTTGCAGCAAACTACTTTCATAATTTCTCTAATGCACGAAAGGGCTAAAATTGCATCAAACATCAAGATTAGAACTGAAACATTACGCGGAGCTAAGAATAACATAAAAACCGGGAAGCACAGTTTGACAGCAAAGTCGAATCGCCGATACAGTGGTTGTCTTCTTGGTTGATGCTAGAATTCTCACAGGAGAACTAAAACCTTGTCCCCTATTCATGAATTGCAGCCAGTGAGCAGTGGAGGTGATGCGTCATGTTCATGCAGCGTGAAAATATTATTGAAGCAACAAGAACTCGATGATGTTTGCATAGTGTCCCTAATTGTTGGAGCCAGACGATATTTGTAGCACTGAACATCGGTTCTCTTGTTCATGCGGAAATTTCATGGGTGATGTTATTCCGTTTTCTACCCTTGCCAAGATACATTCGGATACTACTTAATGCGTGGATTCGTAAACAGTGCATAATTTTAGAAGAAGTTGCAAGTAAATTGGTGATGTATTTTGATATTTGGATCAACTATACATTTACCGTATTAAGGGTTATTCCCAAGAACGTTATAAGCAGTGAATGCAAATGAATAACCTGTCTTGTGTGGAGTAGCTTTAGAAATTCGTATAATTTAGACTTTAAGATAGTGGCAGGACCGATACTTGACGGAAGGGTGGAGTTACCGTTATCATGACAAATAGAAATTAACAAGATTTTAGTGACCTAAGTGTTGATCTCTACATCAGCAGAGGAAGTTAGGAATTTGGAGTACTTTCTGTTCGTATTTCGTAACACGGTATGTGGGCTGGAGTTTTTGGATCATATTTGACAACTTTTGGATGTGTGTTTCTTATCGTAATGGGGGTTCTTGTATGTTATATTTGCCAAAAGCAGGTCGTCCTTGCATTTCAACCGCGTTTCGATACAGTGATTATGGCGTGGCAGTGAGTCAAGTATAAATAAGCACTTAATGTATGGCCCCAAGTTAGAAAGTTGGCATCGTAGTGAGATTGCAATAATTTAGGATTGATGCTGCTGCAGTTTTTATGTTTTCATGCAATTGTACCGTCAAGTATGAGATACTGTTGGGTAGTTATGTGAATCAATTTCATATTTGTAGAAGAACCATCCGTTTCCTATGCATGCAAGGTGGTAAAGGTGGTAAAATATGGTTGACATAAGACACTGGGTTATTTCCTTATGGTAATAAAAATACGTTCAGTAGACAACAAGCGCTTTTAAAAGTCTAGGTCGTTTTTAGCTGCATATTTCATATATCTCTCTATATAGATGTATCACATATTTGTTAAAAGTGCAATTGGATACAATCATATTCAGTGGCGTAGCCAGGGTATGCTTGATATGCCAAGCATAACCTAGGAGAGGACTTCAAGTTAAAATAGCATACCCTGGTTTAAGTCTGGTTTTTAATTTAGAAATATATAAGAGTAAAAAAGAATGTTCCATCATTTTATTTTCTGTTTTCACAGTCGATGAATTGTAGTGGACCCATCTCCCACATGGACTTCTACATGTTTTGTAAAACTTTCCCCATATTTTTCAAACATAAATTTATACATGGACTCGGAAAAATGCTCGTACACGATTAGCTGACCCAACAAAGATGGCCTGGCTACGCCACTGATTATATTCAAGATTGGATTAACACTGTGCAGGTAGCCGACCCAAGTGAAACATCCGTCTTCTCTTTACTTTGACATCTTGTAAGTGTCGGCAAGATGTTTACTCCAGGTTCAGTTTTCTTGACAGCACGTTTTGTTGATATTTTGCATTTCTTACCTGACAGGCGTTTATCTTCAAGCTCCAGTGCACTACGATAGTGATTCTGGGAGTAGCTGTTTTAGGGAGACTGAGGACGAAGAGAGCACTTTCGAAGACGATTCCTCCGTTGCAAGCCCAGGTAGCACCTTGAGGAAGCAACAGCGTGGTATTGTATCAACAAACATGAGTGTAAGTATAACCGTTTTTGTCAAAGTTTACTCCGGTGATAATGGCCACGGGTAGGATTCCTGATCCGTTGTTGTTGTTGTCGTTGTTGTCGTTGTTGTCGTTATTGTTGTTATTGTTGTCGTTGTCGTTGTTGTCGTTGATTGACGGATGCAGAGATCGGGTTTTTCTACAGTGTTTTATATTTGAGTAGGCGTGTTCTTTAAAAGATGAGTGTAGTAAACTAACATCGTTATTTGGAATTTTATTCTAGTTGTTACTGCCCAACATGCAACAGCCACGTAACCTTAATTTCATGAACCTCGACATTATTTCTTGCTTTACAAACCACCAATGAGAAAGTTCGTTTATGGTGCACAACATCGAGATAACACGAAATAACGAAACCACCGTATACTTTTAGTTATTTCGTGAGACACATCACGTAGGAATACATGGAATCAAAGAAGTACTAATAGAAAGTATATCAAGCCAAGGTCTTAAAAGAGCGAACCAGAATTTGGCTTGCGGGATTGGTGTTGTATTTTACACCAGTAAGCGATCTCTAGAGTTATAAGGGAGTATTATTTCTTTGCCACCAAAAAGAACAAAATTACATGTTAAAATACAATCATGCAGTTTGGATATGATGTAAATTAACTTGTTAAAACAAATAGTATCATTTAATAGACGTTGATAAAATCTGGGTAAATATATACATATAGTTATCAACAGCTCACTCCATGTTTATTAATTTAATATAAATTGTCAAGGAATCTTTTTATGAACTTTTACGTATACATATATATATATACATATGTATACCAAATTCAAAACTTAATGATGGCAGGGATAGCATTAAAAAGGTTGGAAATACCATAATGATCCCTCGATAGAGGTATCAGCCAAGGCTTATACCAAAACAGAATGAAGAAACAAATCGGGGCAGAATCTATGTGGTAAACCAAAATGTTTCTCTGCAAAAGGCACCCATACTCCAGCCAATTGTCAAAGAATTGCGACCGTTTCAATACCATTTATTGCAAGCCGAATCAATGTAATATTTGCATGTGAAATGCTGTGCCATTGTATACAATGGTTCTGTAAACGAATCCAGAGTTGACGTTCGATTATCTGTCGACACAGCGCACTGTGACTTCTTGCAACTAACCATGTAACGTTTACATTGCCCCAATGTATCCCCAGATACGGTTTGCCTTGCCCTACCCCGCTAAAACGTCGGCTGTAACTGCTTCTATCAACCGTTTCTTCATAATTTAGTCTTGGGTGGAGTTTGGCTTAATCTATCGCCTCATATATTTTGGTTGTTTCTGCTACTTCCTCGAGTTTGGCATAGGCGTATCCATTTCAGCACAATTAACTTGCCCTAACATACTCTTACCCTTGATCATCCCCGTAAGAACCGTTTGTCTGAGGCTACGCCATTACTGAAGCAAAGACGCTTTAAAGCGAATGAGGCGGGGGGGGGGGGGTACCATATGGATTGGCACGAGTAGACTGCCCGAGAGATTATAAGTGGAAGCCTACAATGCGATTGTGTAGTCTAAGGTTACTGCGTTTGCATGTCTAAAACAGGGAGCCTGGTCAACGAGAACTACCCCCTGCAGCTAATCTCATCGGACGCTAGAGAGTTTATGGCTTGATTAGAGACGCAAGGTATTGAATAAAAACTCGGAGAACGTCATGACTGCCTTGTACCTTTGCTGCTAATAGCAATGGGATCGCTGTAAACGCATTTGAAACTTAGTTGGTGTCTTCTACTAGCACCATGTGAGTTCCCCGCTTTGATTGTTATGCGCTGTAGCCTTTTATATGCCTAGGTTGAATAATTGCGAGCAACGAGTAGTAAAAGCAAGTTTATATCAGTGAACTTGTTCTTAGTACAATGGCCGAAGAAATCAATTCAACTTAATGAATGCAAATCAGGCACCCCTCTGGTTTTTATCGTTTACTTTTGAAAACTTGGTCTTTGTGTTCAACGTGAAGACCTAACTAAAAATATGAGATTTCCTTAGTTATGAGAAAAGGACCATCCTTTAAAGGGGATTTAATTTTCAAAGAACGTACACAACAGTAGCTGTCGGTCGTTGTTTTCCCCTTAGATTGCTGTAATTTCAGGTCATTTTCTGTTGGATCAGAATCCACGGCGTTGGCTTTCTCGAGTCTCAAGTTTGCCTCAGAACATCTTATGTTTGTCGTGTAATATCCACTGACCAATTGGTGATTGTAGACGTAGGAAGGTATACTGGTATATACTTGCAACAGCTGTCACTTCACTTGCAACTTTCTGTCAACACCCGTATTTCATTTTGGCTGTGGGTGGCTGCTTCCCAGTTAATCGTTTCACACGAAGCATGGTCTACTGATATACAGTTTTATAATGTCAATGCTAGTTAACAAGAGTTACGATTGTTTGGTTTTGGGACCCGCACAGTAACAGCAACAAGCAACAAGCAACAAGTTACATTTCATGACATATGGTACTTGTTTGCTCTTGCGATTTAAGCGGAAAGACAGAAGGACTCCAAGTATTTGTAAGGGGATTGATTAATGCTTAATTGTTTAATTGACGCTGTCGCTGCGACATGTTACTAATGTACAGATGAATTATGTATTATCCTACGTAAATTAGGAAATATAGGATGACATAGGCATCTACGATGTTCTTGTATCCAGCGTTCTTGAGATGCAATTGTCTTATTAAGAAAAGGATGTTTCACCGAAACAAAGTTAAAGGATCAAGCTGTGACTGTAGATTGAACCTCAGATTTGGCCACTCATTTGGATGTTAATATTGATGTTGGAAAGAAGTTGTTGTGGCTGTTCTCAGACAAGTGGTATTAAGATGCCTTCAGGCATCAGGATGCTGTATGTCACCTTAGTTAATACAGTTGTAAAATAACTGTAGACAACAAGACTCTTCGGACAGCATCGATTACCTGGACTTTTGCTACATGTACGAAAAGCATCGATGATGTCCTTCACATACATCGATGCTTTTAAGCGGTGCATGTCACGTTCAAACTCTATTGACTTTGGTGAGTCACTGACAGGCAGTCTAGAGAACCTAAATGAAGGATATCGTTTTGGTATTTTCTGTTCACAGCCCTCAGGAAGATATTATTTTATGGCTAAAGAGATTCTGCTGACAGAGAGAACGTAAGTAGTTTACCCAACCATTCTGTGAAATGACAATTCTTCAATCTTGAAAAAATGATTTTTTTACATCAACGCAATACAATCGCTGTAAACATTATGTTGCCTCTCTGGTCATAGCAGAGAATGATTATTAGTAGAAAATTCTTTGTGTATGTTGAGGTGAGACAGGACATAGTGAGTAATGGTAACATGATAGGTGCAATATGTGTAAGTGTATATAGCCTTTAACCTGATGGGTCGTGGGCGTTCAAGGTGTTTCCAATGTAGTGAGGGAAAGTCAGCTGCTCGTTATGTGCTTGAATTTGTAGGCAACTCGTTTCAAGTAGTGTATACGTTTTGTATGACATTGATACATAGTGCCATTGTCCTGTTTTCATTGTTGCCCAGTGCTCTGTTTAACAGTAGGCATTAATGATTGAAAGAGTGAGACGTACCTGTGATGTAAGTCTTCTTCCATGTTATTTTGCTAGGCTTTATTAAGCAGACTATGGTTGTTTACTCAAGGAAAGTATGGGAATCGTCAGACCATCAGATGAATTTCACCTGTTTCATGTCTTGGACCAACCTTTGACCTGCTTCACTATCATTCTGGGTATAACAGCTCTATAACCCCAGTCGTCACTTCGCTATTTGTGACATGGTGATAAAGTAGCTTTATTCAATTGTGAATCTCTGCAATATCTTATCAAGTAATGATCTACATTGAGACCCATTATTGTATAAATATATCTCGATCACTTTTCCCTGTTTTGTTTTCTTCCTCCTGTTCGTGATGTTGATTATCATAATTGTTATTGTCATTATGATCATCACCAGCATCGTTATCACCCTCATCATCGTCATCATCATCACCGTCATCATCATCATCATAATCATCATTATCATCGTCATCATAATCATCATTATCATCATCATCATCTTTATTTTCATTGTCATCATCATCATCATCGTCATCATCATCATCATCATCATCATCTTTATT
>JAAAKL020008025.1:0-16310 GCA_010016065.2 Carybdea cf. marsupialis auct. non (Linnaeus, 1758)
ACGAGGCATAGTCAGTAGATTGATTCTTTAAGAAAAGGTTGTTTCTACCGTAAACAAATCGTCCTTCCAATTGCCTTTGCTGAAATTCCCATGACAAATTTCATCACAATTCAACGAAATGTTGAAACCCGTAGGCAATTCAAAGAGCCCCGGGCGTTTGTTAATTTTTTTTGCAAAAAAGAGGGGCGTTTAGATGAAAGGGACGTCAAAGCATTACGGTAATCAGTACAGCCAGGCTCCATATCTATAGCATTTTCATCGTTGGTGACATTTTTGAGAGTGTGTCTCTGTACTGTTCCTTGTCCCTTGTCGATGGTTGGAAGTCACAATAGTTGAAGAGCGTTAGATAGATTCGTGTTGTGGTGGATCTGTTGTGAAATGTGGACGATTTCCTTAATTTTCATGTCGTCTGGATTATCAGCTGTGTCTCCTACGTGCTGTGCCTTTAGAGCTGAAGGTTTGGTTTTACTCTTCAATGCGTGGCTATCTCATACCATTTTGTGTCTCTTCATTTTGTTTGTCTTGTCTCAAACACAATAAGAACTAGTCATGCCAGTGGATGCGGAGGGAAAATGAGACGTCACAACTTTGAAAATGTTTGAATTATGGGGAAAATTCTCAATTTTCATGTTGCCCTATCAGTAAGAGCGTCAATGTCCAACATTGAGAGTGTTGCCCTTTCCCGGCGTCGATATTTCAGCTATGGTGACGTCAATGAAAAGCTCACTTTTTTCTCTTTCTCTGGGTATTTCATGTACTCTTTCATGTATGGAGTTAGAGAGGTTTATCTGAGCCACTCGTTCCTTTACAATATCTTACTTTACGATGTAACATTGAGAGTGTTACCCTTTCCAGGCATCGATATATCAGCTTTCAAATTTTTAAATCTCTCAAACAAAACCTTGTTATTTGATGCTGGTTCGTAACGTAAGGATCCAAGTAATATTAGATCCAAGAGATTTTTGAAATTCAAACGCCTCTAGTTTAAACACTAAATACACTACAGGCCCGGTATTTTGTGAAACCGGCATTCAAACAGCTGACCTACGCTATCATTGCTTGTTGCTCTGCCAACTTAGCTATGGTGACGTCAATGAAAAGTTCACTTTTTCTCTTTCTAGGGGTATTTCATGTACTCTTTCATCTAAGGACTTAGAGAGGTTTATCTGAACCACTCGTTCGTTTACAATATCTTACTTTATGATGTAAGTTAACTAGATTAGCGATGCAATCTACTAAACAGGCGTTGCCTCGAACACATTCTAAGCATCTCGGAAACGAAAAGTCCGGAGAAACGACCAGTCTAGAAACTGCATGCTTCTTAACATCCCCTGATAAGGATTTTTGATTTTTTTTCTTAGATACGCCGGTGGGTTCAACAGACGATCTGACTTCCCAGGGGCAAACCCCGGCCACGTCACCCGGTAGCCACTTTCCGAAAGACTTTCCGTTCAACCCGGAGAGTTTTTTCACGAAAGAACGGGAAAGCCGGGTGGCGGGTCAATCAGATGACCAGCGGCAATATGTTGAAGTTGCACCACCACCAGATGTGACCATTCCGCAGTCAGAATTAAGTCGAAATGCGAAACGTAGTGTTCATATGGCGTCGGTGAGGATGAAAAGTGACGAAGGTGAGGATTTAGAAGTTTATGTTGTTGGTAGCTAAGTAGACATGCATTGCACTTGTTAACAGTGGTGGCTAGGGGGGTCGGATTCGGTGGAGCGAAATTTGCGATTTGAATGTCGAGACAAGGTATTTTCATGTGGCTTTATTTCAATGTTGTGATGTAGTAGCCACCATAGGCTCCACCATAGGCTCCACCATAGGCTCCACAGTAGAAATGTCGATGGGATCCCTACAGCAAGCATTTCGTACCCAAGCCTCACAACTGTTTATAAAGATATACAAGCTCTTTGGTGCCAGCAGTTGCCACTGCAAACGCCCCTTGTGTGGGTGCTACTAGTTTTTGACCCAAAAAAATCCTCTTGTCCTATGTCCTGGTGTGACGGGACTCAGATAAGCCTAACCAAAGTAGTACTTTGTAAGGACGTACGTCATTATGCCTCTTAGCCTTTTCAAGATACTTAAACCAATTCTCCTAAGGTGTTTCCACTTGTTCTCTTTCAGTTTTTGTCAAACGCGTCATACGGTTAACTGTGATAAGTGGCCGGTGCAAAGCGTAAGAAAAGGTACACACGTCGTAAATAGGCCGAACGGGAATCGTAAAATTTTCAATTCAGCTTAACAATGTCTCAGTGAGCTATTGCAAGATGATCTATCTTGCATATAGAGAACCTCACAACCCTTCGTCTTTGTTCTTGACCCCATGAAGTAGTACAACTGTAGCCGTTATTGTATGGTTGCGTAAGAATCAAGAATAACCGTTTTAATACAGAAAGCAATTCAAGTAAATATTTTTACCCCACCCAGTCATTGCAAGATGCATTAATTATGGATAACCTCTTTTTGGTGACAAAGGATATTCTATTTATAGTGAGCTATAGGCTTCAAAGCAGCAAGGCGCCCGATCAAGAGAGCTTTCTCTTTGTCTGTGAGAAAAAAAGTTAAAAAATTATGTCTAGAAAACATAGGGAGTGGGATGTTTGCAACTACTTAAGTGTTCACATAGCAAATGCACTGTAAGCGAGGACAGGTGGTGTCTGAGACGTTTTGATTTGACAGTATTTTCGGAAGAAGTGATGTGATGTCAACACAACGACCAGCTTTTCTTGTGCAGAACTAGCCTTGGTAAATTTTTCTTGGATTCATCGCTTCAGCTCAGCCCTAAGTAAGAAATGTGGCATAAATTTCATTTCCCTAGTATGTAAAATCACAGTGATAACTGTATCTGCACAGCTGTGAATGGGTTTAGGTACGAAGACAGAACAAAGTGCAGTCATTGACTCGAACACAAAATAATAATAAGCTGTTATACTTTTTTTGGCGTTATTTGGGGGTATTAAATCTCATCCAATCATTTCAGAGGCAAATTTGGACATAAAAGAGACTGATATTTAACCTCTGTCACCTCATGGTCTTGGATTCCATAGTCTAATATACAGACTGTACAATGCGTTCCTTGTATTTTCTAACAATGGTTAGTTTTCCCATGCTGTCATATTACCAACCATCTGAGATAATACTGATCAGAAAAATGTGAAATCGAAGCAGGATCTTATGAAGCTTTTACAAATGCTTGATTTAAATTATAAAATGTTTTCAGTGACTATGTAGGTCTTACGTTTTGTTGGTGATTTTGATGGACGAAATGACGTTCAACACTTTACAAGGCCCGAACTAGCCATGAAAGTCGCTCCTTCCTCGTGCTCGTCGAATCGCCACTGTTAGGAGTGTTAGCCGAGGCTTTGTTTCATTTCTTTCCATAGAGGGATATGTAGTCAACTTTTCCCCATGTGGGTTTAGATCATTTGACATGTTATGTAGCAAGCTCATTACACAATGTTTGGATTCTCAGTCTATAAACTCGGTAATTTTTCTTGTTGCATGTTGTAGACTGTTCAGTGCTTCAAGAACTATTGTCATTGATTGTGAGATATAAATTATGCAAACCTCACGTGATTAGGAAACTGTAAGCAATTGGAGGACTTTTCGGGCTCGTCAGCCAACCAGACTATTTACTAGTACACAGCGTGTCACTGTTTAGTATGGTATGGTCTCATATGGTTTGTTATGATAGGTCCTATTCTGGTCTGGTCTGGTCCGGTCCGGTCCGGTCCGATCTGTAAAGCTTGCTACTGTACCTTACGTCAGGGCATGGCATATTATGATATGGTATGGAAGGGGTGATCTTAGTGGGTCTAATCAGATGTTTTATGGCGCGACCATGTATGGTATGATAAGGTGTGCTGTGGTTGAATTTGGTATTCAGTGAACTGGAGTGGAGTGTTATGTTTTATGCTGGCTTCTGTCCGTATCCGATTTCCCTTGTTGTTGGTCGCTGCTTGGTCAAAAGGCCATGTCTACAGTAACTGTTTTGTATACGTTATTTCACTGTTTCTAGTGTTTCTATAGCAGACATGATTTCCTTGCCTGCTCCCTGATGTTACTAAAAGTTCATGGGCTCCACAGTACCTCACGTTTATTCTTTTTTTCAGTAGTTGTCCCCAACGGTGCAGGGAGAGTTTCTGCAAAGATTCAGCAACTTCTGAACACGCTAAAGGTAAGTCTCGTAATGTGAAAACTTTCGCTTCAAGCTGAATGGAAACTGAAATGAATGGTTATTGTTGATAATTATTGGAGGGAAGGAAGGGGTTGTCTTTTAAGTGTTGATTTGAATCCAGGGATCCGAACGGGTGATTATATCATGGCTTCCATGATACTGGCGAATGGTTCGTATTATCTGTGAAAGTCCGAAGGTGAACGTTTAGCGAGCTCTTGACTCAATATCTGTAACTTCAAGTTGGCAAAATGTTTGAAATCATAAAAATTGTCTCGCATTTGCACTCGAAAATTGCTGATTTCTTGACAATTTTCGAATTGCGAGGCGGTAATTCGAACCCATAAGTGCCCTTGCTTTGGTTTCTTTTGCGGTGGTATCAAAAGCAGGTATACGTAACAATCTATCATTATCGGGAAGCTGGCCAATTCGATTTGAAATTAGCAGATTGGTTTTGGTAGGTGTTTTTTACAACAACTGCCAATTTTTGGGGATAACCGCATCCATATTCGAGCACCTAGGAAAATGGTTGATTTTGTGGCTGAAATATTGATGCGTTTCGTCACTTCGTCAATTCAATGTAGAGTGCTAGCAGACTTCCAGTAGAAGGAAAGTTTCCGTAATCATAATAATCATTCTGTCTTAATTACATGTTAAACGACCCCCTCCCCCGCCCCTCGTATTCTTTTTACTTCTCCTGTTGACTATGTTATTGGTATTTTTCCAACAACTGCTGATTCCAACATAAAAGTTTCCATCCAATACTGCTATTTTTGTACAGGTTGATAGGATTAAAAGCTATTGACCGTCAATTTTTGATCGGTCGATTTTAAGGTTCTTTCTGCTGTTAAAAAGTATATCGGAATTGCAAAATTGTTTATTTATGTTTAAGTGCAGTTAAAAAGAATAACGAAATAGCAAAAGGAGTGGTAGATAATGAACGGAAGGAGTTGATCATTAATTTGTGTAAATTGATGTGAGAGAATTATTGCGCCCTAGAGTCCTTTCTCTCCTTCAATTCAATTTTGGCGTTGAAGAATGTAGCTGACTAAACTTATTCTGAAGCAGACTGTTATTATTTCCAAGATAGCGAAAGTTGTTCCCGCAGCAACGTACGTAAGGTAGTAACAAGGTTTTCCCTTTCTCACTCTTCCCTTAAATTTCGACAGGCATTGCCATGTTTTCTAGAATAGACATGTCTTTCTGGGCTGCACCACTGCATTTCTGATTTCATAGTTCCTGTTCATGGTGGTGTTGGTTGCATTTAGGCTAGAGGTAAACGTAGGTGCAGTAGTAGGAACTAGACTGGAAAAGAACAGATGTCATTGTGAAGTTTGCCGACATTTTCAGAGTCTGTTTTTCACGATCTCTCAGCTATCACTTATCTGCCATGCGTTGTAGTTATAACTTACTGTAGTCAGCGCCCATTAACATATATTCTTTATTCTATTTGTAGAGACCGAAGAAGAAGCCTTTAGAACAATTTTTCGTGGATGAAAATGACCACATCGAAGGTATTACGTTTAAAGTTGAATTCAATCTTGACCCATCTTGTAGGAGATGTTGCGTAAAATGATAAGTCCGAGTAGCGACGATGCCGCCTTTCCTAGTTTAGTGTTTATTAAGATTATTCAACATTCATTATTCCGTTTGTTCGTCGATCCTCTCTTCTGTTTGTTCTTTCGTTGGTTCCTTCATTTGTTTGATCGTTCGGTTGCTCATTCTCTCATGTTATAATCATTCATTTGTGCATTTGGCCTTCCAGGCCTTGTCTTTTATTCTCTATTCCTTCTTTTATTGTATGTTGCCTTTTGCCACACTCACCCCACAGACTCGCTCACTGACTCACTGGCCCACTCACTGACTCGCTCATTCATTGGCTCAATGACTCACTCACTCACTCACTCACTTGCTCACTCACTCAATCAATCAGTCACTCAATCAATCAGTCACACAATCAATCAGTCACTCAATCAATCAGTCACTCAATCAATCAGTCAATCAATCAATCAGTCATTCAATCCGTCAGTCACTCAATCAATCAGTCACTCAACCGATCCATGAATCAATTAATTGATAACGAATTCACTGACTCACCCATAGACACACTCGCTGACTCACTCACTGAATGATGCAATCAGTCTCCAACTTTCTCATTCGTTCCATTTTTCATTCACTTCCTCATTCCCTGAGTTTTTTATTGATTGATAGAGCACCAATTCACCACACCTTTAACAACTTTCTATTAGAAAGCTCTAACAGTGGATTGACACCACTTACTATTGCCTTAATTTTATGTTTGCCCTATAGCAACTAAGCCCGATCCAAATGCACCTCGCCCGGAAGGAGCTTGTAGTAAACCTGTATTTGGTGAACAACTGTCGGTAAGTATCACCAGTTTTATCTTTAGATATGGGTACAGAGGGATAGACATGTTAATGTTTTACTAATATTCTTGCTTAAAGGTAATATTTCATTATCATTCCACGCAAGAGTACTTTGCTTTCGCGGATTGAAAGGTTTTTCAACAAGTGAAAGAAATGTAGGGTGCTCAGCAGGTGACGACCAATAACCAACTCTAAAGAGAGTAGATTTTACTTGACATGATGTCAAAACTGCAAAAGATGTGAGAGGTTGAAGCTATTTAATGGTTTGTTGTTCCTTTTCACTGTGGGCTGTTTTATTTATTGTAAAGTGTTCTTTTTATGGCGATGGGTTCTTTGAATGGATAAATACTTTTTATTTTTCGTTTTGGTATCTAGTTGTTATAAAATCATTATATTGTGATTGGGTTTTTTGTGGTAGATTCTTTATTGTGGCAACTTGCCCGATTCTTAGGAAAATCATTGAGTTTCATTCACATTGCTGTTGTCTCGTAACTTAGACTTTCTAGGCCAAGGTAAATCCCCGTTTTATATGTTGAGTGGGCTTATTTTATTTATTACTTTTTATGTGTGGAAAGTAGCCCCGCACCACGTATTTAGGCAATAGTTACCTACTAAAATTCTTCAGCAGTCCCCCAATTACGGAAGAACAAACACATAACGGTTATAAGTCATACAGAAACCGAGTGTTATGCCTAGTGTATACTTGGGGGGTAGGGGGGTAGGGGATGATGCCTTGGTATTTATATCAGTCTAGAACGTCAAAACAAAACAATGCAATAACTGTAAGGTACATGTAGTTTTCGTATTGGCTGTAGAAACAGGAAACGTGACCGTGTTTTACATTTAAGTAATTACGGGTTATACATTTTTCGGTGTTGTTATGACCAATGATTGTATTGATGTGCCCATGTTATCATTCACCCGCCACCCATTTACATAGCCTTTAATAAACGAGTGGTGATCAAGTGCTTGGATCCGAGTCATGATTAAGTGCTCGATAGTACTTGCTGTAGGCAGTGAAGCAGCAAAGTGCGTCATAATGTAGTGGTAGCACTTTGCAGACCTACAGGAAGGAATATGAATCTTTTGTATCAGCGCCATTACTCTGACCTGATGCTGAAAGACATGTAGATAGGGTGAGTTCCTGGTCTGCGTGGAGTTTGGATTTGGTGCGATTGTGGAGTTTGGATTTGGTGTGATTGTGGAGTTTGGATTTGGTGCGATTGTGGAGTTTGGATTTGGTGTGATTGTGGAGTTTGGATTTGGTGTGTTTGTGGAGTTTGGATTTGGTGTGATTGTGGAGTTTGGATTTGGTGCGATTGTGGAGTTTGGATTTGGTGTGTTTGTGGAGTTTGGATTTGGTGTGTTTGTGGAGTTTGGATTTGGTGCGATTGTGGAGTTTGGATTTGGTGCGATTGTGGAGTTTGGATTTGGTGCGATTGTGGATAAAACTAATGGGACTTGAGCACTGGGTAAATTGTGAGCTTACAAGAATGTTTGCCATTTGTATATAAATGCTTAACATATGGATTTCTTCCTGTAGTTTTTCAACCTTATAAATTTCCACCCAGCCCTAAATATTTGGGTTTTTCGAATGACTATTCTTAGTAAATTTACGACCCATTGTTGCTTGGTGAAACTAGAGTAGGGTTTCATTCCGTTCGCACGCACCTTGGCTCCATCCATCGGTGAAACTTTGCAATGTGAAGATTTTAAGTGGGTTTGCAAGGGGTAGCTCCCTATGTTACTTCCCAGCTGCTGTTACGATCTTTTTTTGTAAAACTATCAACCAACACTGCTTGTCAATGTTACTTTAACCGCTTTCTTTTCCTTTAGATACCAGAACACGTCCAGACATCTTTTTTCGACGCTATTCGTAAATATGGCTCATCACAACACAAGATCCCGGCCATGTCTGTAATAGATACAAACGGGAAAACACTATACACGTTACTTTACAGTAAGTAGAGGTTTTGTTAATTGATGTTTTATTTTTTAAGTAAATAAGGGAGGCATGTTGGCCTACTTGGAAATGGCATAGAAAGTATCGTGCAAATATGCAATCGTTGGCTGTTTGGCGGGGCCGTCGAGAGCCAGCGTGGGCCCTTGGGTATTTCATAGCACCGGGCCCAGTAGGTTTCTGGGCGGAATGCTTAAGGCTGTCTTTTCATTGAATAAATTTTTTGCGGACCCCGGACTCCCAACCCCGCCTACCCGCCTCTCGACGGTCCTGCTGATTGGATTAGTTTTTAAATGAATTGTCTGTAGTGCTGGAGACGTTTGTGACCCCCTTTTTTGTAAGCTACCAGTATTTAATAGTTACGTCGGGTGTAGATAAGAGAAGCGTGCTCAAGCCTGATTGAAAGAGATTGATTTTCTTTATGGATACTTTAAAGTACTCTTTATTCTTTAGTTCTACCAGTAGTTCCCAACATGACACATGCGCCCCTTCCCTTATAGGCTTTATGGGGATATCAGGGGGTCATTAAGGAATTTGGTCTCCGCGGGGATTTTCGAGTCAAATAATTGGGACCGTGATCAGCAAGTACTGGTGCCATTTACCATCTATTGTATTTTCTACATTTCTACTTTTGAGACATAAATCAGGCATGAGTTTGGCGATGCCAGTGTGAGAGGGGGAGGGGGTAGATGGAGTGTAACAGGTTAGAAAGTACTAAGTTTGCCCATTTGTTCATGATACTGTTTTAAGGTACTGTGAATGACGAGCCCCATGATTGTAGGTTTCCTCCTACTGAGAAACTGCCAAAGTATGGCAGCCACGTTTTACCTTTTATCGAATCTTATAGTATACATTGGAACATATAAAGATCACATTTGCATTCCGGTGGGCTTTTACATCTTTTTGAAAAGTTTGTTGATGGTAAACTGCACGAAATAGCGAATTCATTTTGTACTGAAAAGCTTTTTTCGTCTGACACTTCTCAGAGTACAATTCGTCAGAAAATAACCGAAAAGGGAATCAACGAAATTATTAACCCAACTGTGTTTTATAAGGTAGCCAGTCAGAAGATCGAGAGTGTACTGTGTTCACACAATTGCACTCCATATATCTTTGCGTAACACCGAAACCTGGCGCCAAACGTCCTCTTTCTAAGAATTTTTTGAACTGAAGACTGCCAAATTTCACGCCAAGCTTCAACCAGGATAGAACCTCAGGCAGCCGCTAGATCGCCGTCCATGAACCTCAAGTTCCCTCCAATTCTTATTTCATATTTTATATTTTACGATTTTATACATTATTCTATTCATGTTTACGACTGCGATCAGTTAGGTATGCAAGAAATTCGGAAGGCCTGAGGGGAACATAAAGAAGACCTGGACAAAATTTGAAACGTTTTACTGCGTAGCAGGGGTCAAATACCTCATATTATCACATCCTACCATCACATAGCTATCCTTTTAGTCGAAAACCAGCAAATCTGAATCTTTTACGATTCCGTATGCAGTCATGTCCAATGCCGCCATCCCCACCCTGCGTACGCAGCTGACTGCTATGCTGCTTTGTGCATAGACCTATTACGTTTATGACTGTATGCCATTGTTCGTCACCATACATTTGTTGCACATTATTTTACATTCCGTTGTCTTTGAGATTATCGTTTTTTAACACGATGAATTAGGAACAATTTTTGCCTATCACAGTCAGTCTTCTTCCGTCAATTTGAGTATACAAACGTTAACGATTTGCCTCCCGCTTTTTCCCAGGTAACATAATACATTTGAATAAGGTTTCTCGTGTTTCCCACGGGGGTGTTATCCGTAAAACATTATACACGTCAGGGCTGATCTTTACAAATAATTCACTTACAATAGTTTTGTAATATATATCATAGTTTTTATTCACTGATCTGTGTTTTTGCTCCTGTAACAGCTGATGATGTCAACTTAGAAGGAGGTGATATAAAAGAAGATGAAAGTAATGGCAATGAAAAAAGAAATGCAGTGAGAGACGTTAGACGACTATGGACAACAAAACATATTCCTTATGCGTTTCATAAGACTATCAAAGGTAAAGTATCCGATACCCTTGAGTTAGTGAAAATGTATCTCCCTCTCCCCTGTCCTCGTGTGTGGGGAGTGGGGTGGGGATGGTTGATATGTGTGTGTTTGATCTCATAGATCTGTCACTGTCAACTTATTCAACAAAAAGGTTTTATCGACTACATGTGTAGGCTTCATGATTTTCCAACCATTTATCATAGGCCTAACGAAATAGACCTACTGTTTGAACTCCGTTCCAATGGCACTACAAATAATCGTTTCCTTTTAGAATCAAAACTTCTTTGGAAGCTTTGTTACATTGCCAACACATGAATTAGATTTCAAATACTGTAGACTAGATGCTGATTCTCGTATTTTTCTGCAGTACTGCCTTCATTCAGGGGTCCTCGGGACTCCAAATAGTAACTGTTCAATTTGCCCCCAAATTGGAAATTGTCACCATATTAAAGTAAAATAAGCTAATATTTGACCTCAAAGTTGTAACAATTCAGTCAAGGATACTCTGGTATTCGAGCAAAGACCGATAAAACCATGATTAGTTTGTAAATGTGATGTATTTGAATCAGCAAGTTTTACTTCACCAACTATAAGGACGGTATTTTACAAGGTCCCTTTGACGCCCATTTTCCCGCTGCGGGAACATTCAGATATATGCTCATAAAAGAGAAAAGAGGCACAAAATTCGCAAATAGTAATGTTTTCTATTCATAACGAACTAAAAGCAAGCAAAAATGGAATTTTCATAAAAATAGGATGTTGGGCATCGAAGGGTTAAATGATGGATAAAGATATGCATGATGATGCCCTTTTGTGTTTCTAAACCACTTGAACCTGAAAACTCTGAAAAAGATTGTACATAAGAAAAGCTGAGAGCCCCCGTGGTCTAGTGGTTAAGGAATCGGACTCACATGCCCTAGGTTGTGGGTTCGAATTCCCGCCTAGCCCGATATAAAGACTATCGAGTATGCCATAAAAAAAAGAAAAAGAAAAGCTGAATATAGGTTAAATTTTTAACGGGGTCCACTTGTTTCTCACCTTATAGGAAAAGAGCAAATTAACTCTAGGGGAGCTTTTTTCCTGTGGGACAATTTTCCGGGGGCATTTTTCCGAGGGATGGGGCTTTTTTTCCTGATACCTGAGGCACATCAGCGAGACTTGATATCAATCACTAATCAGGAGAAAACATATTACCAACGCTATGTTATCATCTCTTAAAATTTTCATTCTCGCCTTGGTCTCTGCCCTACAACACAGATTACATAACGTGATATGTTGTATGTCATAGAATTTGTGCCTCCAACAAAATAAACTATGAATTCCGAAGGGGGTATAATCCTCAGTACTGATCCTTAGTCCTGGGTACTGCACTTCTGGCTATTGTTGATTAACCCCGATCTAACTGTCAAGGTGTGGATTGAATCAACGGGCCCGGAGCTCAATATCTTTTCTTGGTCCCTCAGAAACGAATGGGCCAATATTACTTGAAAGTTCATGACTTCTCTTCAAATTTACTCAAGGTCATTTTAAAGACATTTTTAGAAATGTCCCTGATACTATGAAAATTACCCCCATCGAAGAATCACCTGCAAACAAGACAATGTGTCTACGGACAAAGACCCTCAGAATAAACTTGTATTGGGCCACCACTGCTTTTATTCATGACATTTTAATTACATTTTTAATAGTCATTTATAATCTCTGGGGCCACAAGCCATGCAAATCCTATGTAAGATCGGTTTTTACAATGCGTTCCATATTATTCATCTTTTCAACCTTAAAAATTCAGCTTGTTCTAAGTTTTGATTATATCCTGACTATTGACCAGACGTCAGGTACGTACTAACTTCCGGCTGTAATGTGACGTGTTCTTTTAAACCTTACAGAGGGATAAAGAACCTTAAAAGTTTCCATTACTAAGTGACAAGTATTCACGTTTTTATACTGTCGCTGTCCCCCCTCCCCCATTTCATCAGGATTGTAGCCCCACTGCAATACAACACCTAAAAACTCTGTAAATTTATGCCACTACGCCATGGAGCTTGTGTAAAACAGGCGCTCTGTCTTAATATAGGATCCAAGAATGACACTACAAGTATCTGTTTCGACTGTCCATGTTCATATAACAATTTCATTACAGTTCTGCGTGGCTGCCGGCATTCAGCTCCACATGCAGTCATCTACACAAACTACACTACAGCAAACGTTTATACATTGATTAGAAACTAAGCAACACTTAACAAAGGAAACATTAGTTACAACAGAAGGGTAATTGCGGAACAAATACAGAAAAAATATAGAACCTTAAATTCACCAGGCCCACCCCCATCCCCCGCCTGGATAAGGTTAAAAAGAACCACTTTGCAATATCCGAGTTAAGGCCACTGTCTATCCAAGTTTACTGAATTATATCCTTAACTACTTAACGAAAATGATCAACATCAGATCTCGCAAGAACCCTTTAAATTCCTGTTTGCTAGCACTTTCACAAGGACTAACGTAACACTTGACAAGGTGAGTATGTCTTATTACAGGAAATGATGAGTTGAGACATTTTGAAACTCGTGTAAATGCTCATGAAATCATTGTAAATAAGAAAGACGTCATGAGACTTTAATTTTGACGTTTTCTCTCTTTCTATCAATTCTATTCTAGCGAGCGTCAGGCGTGTTATTCTGAAAGCAATAGGCAGATTTCACAAGCAAACCTGTCTGAAATTCATTCCTTATAAGAAATCAATGGGAAAAAAGGTCGATAGGATCGTGTTTTTCAGGGGACGAGGGTAAGCTACGATTCTCTTCTTTACGACATAGCGTAGTCGTAAGCGTACTCTGCCATTGAGTTGCTTTACGATCTAGAAGATTGTAATGTAAATTCTAAGGTTTGAAAAGTTGACGAAGACAGAGAAGAATTGTATTTACGAATTAGAATCAACGGATGCTGGGCTATGTTGAATCTGAATGATTGGGTACCTAATTTCTCTATTAGCAGCATGAATGCGGAGGGAAATTGCAACGTCACGATTTTGAATTGTGGAAAAAATACTCAACTTTCATGTTGCTCTAATAGCAAGAAAATCAATGACCGAAATTGAGAGAGTTGCCCTGTACCAACACCGAGATATCAGCTTTCAAAGTTTCAATCTTTCTAACAAAACCTTATTAAAGTATTTGATGCTGATTCCTAGCGTCAGGATCCAAGGAATGTTAAAAAAGAGTTTGTTGAGATTCGAACGCTTCTAAGTTAAACACTATATGCACTAAAGCTCAGGTGTTTTGTGAAACTGCCTATTCCAGGGTTGCCTTTAGATATCTGAAGTCAAATCTTACTTTTTCTGAAACTTTTGAATTGTGACGTCATCACTTTCCCTACGCATTATGGGGAAGGAGGATAGATAAGCATGCATTACGTGAAAGGCCAAGAGGACTTCTTTGTGGAGAGTATTGAGGTACTGTCTAAGAAATGCTTTGGATGTCTATCTAGGCGATACTTTGACAATTATCACATCCTGCCATCAAAAAACTATGCTGTTCCCTCCAAATTAGGCCATCGTATTTTTCATAACTCCCTGAGCGGTCCAATGTCCCCACCAAAAACGTTATTGTGTACGCCCTCCGGTGAATAGCTGCAATGGATGGTGCTTCTTTTATGGTTAGTCACAAATTTTAGGGAGGATGATCTTCACAATGGCAAAGACCTGGATGTCTACTGCTGTGGGAGAGAGGGAGAGAAATAATCTCCAGAGTAGGGAATTGGAGTATGTACTGTTAGGTTAACCCTGCCCCCTCCTCAGTATAAAGTTTATTTTTAAGGTTAATGTTATTATACCAACTATCAAAAGCATATAAAAAATAAATATCGATGATGATACTGATTACTAATACAATGCTTGCCACAATAAACTGGCCTTTGAAAAGAAGATTTTGAACGAGGGATGTTCAAAATAACCGACAAGTAGCTATTATGATACCAAAGAGAAAGGCCTTTTCATTCCCGCCGTAAAAGATTTCGTTTTCAAAATTATTATGCCAAACGTATACGTATACGTATACTACTGGGGTGGCCAATATGCTACAATCTTAGCCAGGAATTACTCATATAAGTCCACTCGGCGATGTATTTGCCTCTGCATCCATTCACGCAAGTAATCCAACATGGGACGGTATGCTCAATGTTGCCCTTAATTCCGCTCTTTAAATTTCAGATTTATTGTGGCAGGCACTGTATTAGCAATCATGATTATCATTATAGTACGAATGTGATTAATGACTGACATTATGATATTTGTCATTTTTGGCATTATTTACATTTTCATGTTATTGCAATTTTTATCTATACTTCTTGAAACTTAACATTATAAATTGCGGGGTAGGGTATAACCAACAAGTACTCTATTTTATTGTCCGCCTTCAGCATAGCCGAGTCGGCAAAACAAACTCCACGATAGCAGAAGTTCCGGATTCCAATCCAGGGCATAAAATTTTTTACATTTCTCTACAATTTCTCTACAATTTCTCTATATTTGTCCAAAAATTACATTATTTTAGTAAACTATATACTTAACTGTAAGACTATAAATATGGTATGCAACACCATAGACTGGCCACTGCGACGGCTTTAATAGCTAATAACACTTTATATATAAAAAAGTGATTAATTGAGCATACCTGAATTGATGACCAGTGCTCTGAGAGCGACGCTTTCTTTGACCGAGTCTTCATTGCGTACTGTACTCTGGATCAAATTAAAGGCCTGTATTTTGTTGGTTTTTTTGAAGTGTTGCAAAGTCCTGTGCTGGCTAGCTGTTTTTTGGGTGATCACGAGTGGGCCCGAATAATACCAGTAGGTCCTGCACCTCTAAAACAGAATCCTACAACTATGAAGCACATTTTGAAGCACATTATGCAGCACATTTTGAAAAGCACCATATTACTTCACTTCAAATAACTAGAACGCGCGGAAATCTTCAGTCTGAAGATGACTATGGGAAATATGCAAAGTACCACCGGTTCAAGAACGTTTTCTGCATGATTTGTACTAACGTCCAAGTAAATACAGTTACCAGTTAAATGTTTACAATGGTGTTTGCATTGCTCCTAGATGTGACTGGTGAAGCATGAACATAAGTAAGAGCTTCTGTAGATTGATCTATGACCCTCTGAGGTATCTTTGTACTGTTTCAGATGCTGGTCTTACGTAGGGAACCGTCGAGGTCACTATGCACAACCCATATCAATTGGAAGGTTTTGCAATACAATTGGCATCGTAATGCACGAAATTATGCATGCTCTAGGTTTCTACCATGAACAGTCAAGATCGGATAGAGATAGTTTTGTCGAAATTCTCTGGGAGAATATCCAACCAGGTAAGCAGTTTTTGAGAAGATCGATCCTGATTTTCTGGTTACATAAAGTATTTAATGTCCCTTTCTCTATATCCACTCTCTGGTTTCCAGTTGTTATCAAGATATTATTACTACAATTACTATCATTATTATTTTTATTATTATTTAATTTTTACAACTTTCTCATTCGATACATAAACAACTCTCTTCCTACGTTAAAAAATCTCCAACGTTGGAAAATATCTGATAGCAGTCTTTGCAAAGCTTGTCTGAATTGCCAGACCTTACAGCATGTCGTCTCTGGTTGCTTTGAGCATCTCTAAGAAGGAAGGTACAACTGAAGACATGACTCCATCCTTTTCAACCTTAGCAAATTTTTAT
>JAAAKL020008026.1:0-16309 GCA_010016065.2 Carybdea cf. marsupialis auct. non (Linnaeus, 1758)
TAGGATTATAAGTGTTATCAACTTGATTTCGTATGGTGCCAAAATAATTTTCAAGTGGATTTTGGATCAGTCTCCTTGTCAGCACATGTCGAAATGAATATCTTTCGTTTTAATGTTTTCCGCAATAACACCAAACTGTTGATTGTAATGTTACACCCACAAAGACCTCTCAATCTGTTAGTGTGCCTGCCTATTTTTTAATTTGGCTAATTTGAGTTGTGCAGTACAAACTTTGCAATGTTAGTTGGCAATGCTTCAAGAGCCTGGTTTGAGGAGGTATCCTCGCTATTTCGACTTCAGAGACTTGCATCTTTCTAGGGGGAAACGGTATTCATTGATGATCTAATTTTCGCCCTTGTGCCTGACTGATTATCCCTTGTCTTTGCTTTCTAGGTGTACCAGCTAATACTCGTGGCCCAGTCTGAGTAGCAATGCCTTGTTGGACAGTTCCTAGAGATATAGGTGTAGCTGGCTCTGTTGAATATGAAAGAACAATGACTGAACATGTCATAATTGCCTCCCTCTTGCATCTTGACTTGTGGACTTATAGTTGAAATCTTTTGTATTAGCTAGTGTAAACCTGAATTTTGAACTTTGAGGTACAATCAGTTAAAGGCTTGTATTTTCTAAAAATGCCTCCAAGTCCTCAGTAGCTTTGAAAACTTTTACTAGATGGGGAGATAACCTGTAAAGAAGATTAATAATCTGGAAGTGGAAAAGCCCATGGCATGAATGTGAAAAATAGAATGTAACCTGCGTGAAATAAATATATTTTAGATGATAGGATATTCTATTGTTTGTTACAAATAACAGTTGAATGCCCTGAGAAGTTTTTCAGTGCCCAAGATATGATTTGAGTAATCCCTTTCAGGAGAGGAGTCAAAGTTACCCCAGTTATTTGCTACAATTTTAACCACTTATGAAGTGATCATTTTATAATCACCTGTAACAGTTGATGAATAACCAACAATACATGCTGAGGGTACTCTTCCGTGCGTAATTGTAGGGGGGTCAAATTGCAATTTTTGAAATTTTCACCTCCTAATTTCATGTACTAATGACCGCCCCACATTTTATGATAATGTTTGTGAAAAATCTCCAAACGTCTGAAATTCTTAGGGAAAATCACAAAATCACCCCAATAGCACTTTGTTATGGCCCCCTATTTTATGAAAATTTGAAAAAAAATACCCACCCTTATGTTTATTTGCCCCCATTACAATGAAGCACAGAAGAGTAATGGAATACATACTTTCATTTTTAAATCAACATTTTGATGAGGAAAGGTTCATATCAAATGGGTGGAAATGAGATTCTGTGTTTTAGGCTTATTTTGCAAAGTGCCTCAAAACTCATATTTACAAGTTATATTCTAGAGACTTTCAGATAAACATAGGATAGCAAAGCCTAATAGTAACAGAGGCTAAATAAATGGGGGTGTTTTCATATAAATGTCTGAAAATTGTGGGTGTCATATTAAGATGAGTCTTGCAGGACTATATAATTGCACTGTAAAGTAGTAAGGGCTAGCTAATCAAATACCGGTAGGGAGTAATTATATATGTTAAAAATGTCAGCATTCCCCTACACATGGAGCTGCATGGGTTTGAGTAATGGAAGATGTATCCTGACTTAATGTTTCAGGACTATAGCAACGGTTGCCAAAGTGAGTTGGGGGGGGGGGGTTTGAATGAACAGTATCTATCCATTGGATACATATGTGACAGAAGTTAGGCCAGAGGGGGTTGGCACATTACCTGCCCCCAGTTTTGACGGCTCTGTGTTTTTTAGCCCGTTTGTGCAATTGTATGTAACAGACCCATACATTTCATATAGAAACGGAGTGGTAAATCAATTCATTAGAGTAAAGGGATCATAGTAAAATGCTCAGGGATGGAAACTTTAAAAAAATACAGTTTGACAATTTTTAAATATTGATAAATTTTTACAGATTGATAAATTGTTAAAGGCCTGGTTAATACTTACCAGAGGGAATTTGATACGAGTTATCATTGGTTGAAGAAGTGCATGAATCCAAGATATCACTGCATTGTCTTTTTGTATCTGTCATGGAAATATACCTAACCGGTTGTCAGGCTGATGTCAAGTTACATTACGATTAATACGGAATTATTTTCTATGTCAGTTGTCAATCTGCTGCTTTGTAGAAACTCAGAAATAGCAATTTGTCACTTACCAGGAGTCGCAGGTTCCGGTTCTAAGTGTCTCTTCAGTTTTCTTCGTATAGCACCTACTCGTGCTGGTAAATTAGGAACGACAAATAAAAGTTGGCTTTGTCTGATCTTGTATGTTTGTTGCCCACATATCTTGCAATTTTTGTACAGATCAAGTGAGTCCTTCGACATCAAGTCCGCTCTTCGATTCAGAATTTGCCTCTCCTTTACACCTAGTGAGTAAGATTGGAATCCATTACAGCGACATAGAAGGAGGAACATTTTGTCGTAAAATCGGAATCTTACATGAATCTTGAAATAACGTGATTTGCAGTAATATGTATAAGAAAGCACGCACCTTTTTGAATCTTTAGGGAAACGGAAGAAGCTTTACCATTTGAGCAATTAATTGCTGAGCAGCAAATTCTGCTACCCCGTTTAAGCTTCCGATGGGTTTCCAACTAACGAAGAAATTCCATTTTTGTCAGCAGAAATATCTTCATAGTTGGCCTGGTCACTACAAGAACAGATGTTTGTTTACTACCGCACGATGTAAATTTCGAATTTCCCGCCAAATTTTATCTGGCTTACAAAATGGCCGACGGGGACATGCGCAGTAAAAAATTTACGACCGGAAAATCTGTCTAGTGAGACATCTGTACCTTTTTTCTCTGTGATATAAGCAAACAGGCTTCCTCTCTTCGACCCAGACACATTTGAAGTTCAGATATTAGTTATATCGGTCAGACTTGTAGCATTTTGTAATCTGTGTTTCTGAACGTATCCTGCCAATGTGAAACCAAATGTCATCCTGTCTGGCAGCTCAGTCATTCTTTGAAGATGAAATGTCGGAAATATTTCCAAGCTATTTAGACTGCAAATTTCTGAGGAACGATCTTGCCGTTCTCCACGAGGCAGGAAAACTGACCATAATTCCAGCCTGATTAACCATCTCAGCCGGTCAAAGGTGTAATGGGAACACCTCTTTACAATCTGAAACTTAAATTTCAGATACCGTGGCTAAAAGGGTACTTTTCCTGATACCCCCCACCACTATTGTTCAAGACTGCACTGAAAAAGAGTAACCCCACCACCTTTTCCAGGTATCCCACCCTAACCGTAACCTTAACCCTAACCCTAACCCTGTAGAAAAGGTGGTTGGGGCATTCTGTCTCTGAATGAGGCGGTGGGCGGTATCTGAAAATGTGCCGCTAAAACCATTGGTCTTAAACTTTCACCCTCTCTTTTGCCTCCATTGGCACCAAGCAAGACGTTTGCCAAAAAAACTTCAAAGGGGGGTGGTGATGGCAAGATTTGGGTGGGCAAAATTTGGGTCTGTCCAGGGAGATTTTAAGACCTGAGTGAGTTTTCATTCATTGTTAACCATGATAGTGGGAAATAATTCTGTGCAGATGAGTGAAGGTTTTACCTACAAGAAATAAAGCAGAAAACTACGTTGAAAATAAACATTTTTGTATCCATGGAAGCAATGATCGTCACATTTCTCTTTAATCTGTGGTCAGACGATATGCTGTTATGATATATGAGAAGATTTTCTACCCTCATATCAATCAGAGTTCTCAATAATAACAAATTAGAAATCTGTATAATCCAATTAAAGTCTCAATTTGTTGAGATTTAGCATTTGGAAAACAAACTTATGACGACAATTTAAAATCTACATCTAGATGTTATCTGCGTGGGGTCAAGGGGGCCAACCAATTCTTTCCTTGCCCCCTTGGCTTTGTGCATGCTTGGCACATTGCTAAGTTTCAAATTTCCGAGGTAGCGGCTACTTTTCCTGCGTAGTGGAGATACGGCATGAGTGTCGAGGTAACTTGATAAACTGATTAAATCACATAGTTAGGGACGGGGGAACAGGGGGTCATGGCACCCCCAAAGATTTGTCAAATCTCTTTTTTCCCATGACCACTTTTTGGCTTTATCAAAATTGAAATAGATTGAGACAGACATTGTGTCACAACAGCAAAATAGAGACGCACAACAGAGTTTGGTTCTGCATACTGTGGAACGTGAAAAGTAAATTTGAAACCCGCCTACTTGCCCCCCCCCCCCCAATCTGCTTTACATTCCCTCGCCCCTGATAGTACAAATTGTTCACGTTTCCCCTTGTTTCTTAGCTTTATTTCATCCTTTATTGAGACTTTCTTAATTTTCCCCGTCCCAGAATTTACTTCCTCGTAAATCACTTAGCCACAAAAGCCGGAAAATCGATGTAGCGGCTACTTTTCCCGCCTAGAAGAGATACGGCGTAAGTGTCGAGGTAACTTCCTCTTGATTAAAAGATTGGTTCACATAGTACAAATTGTGCCCTTTCCCCCTTGTTTCTTAGCTTTATTTCATCCTTTATTGAGACTTTCTTAATTTTCCCCGTCCCAGTATTTACTTACTCGTAAATCACTTAGCCACAAAAGTAAACAGAGATATTATTGTAGAAAGCAGCGAGTGGGTGGAAAATATTGTTTCCCCCTGACGATGTTCTTGTATTTCACCTTTGACAGGAAAGAAGCTGTTGGCGTAATCCACCAATCAGAATTAAATACTGAAGACGTCATGATGATGAGCCAATCATAGTAAAGTGCGCATGTTTTGAAAAAGGTGCGAAAGCCTCCATTCCTTAACTTCAGAATCTTGGTGTAACATTCTTCCCTTGATTGTCTAAGAAAAACAAGTGAACTTAGGTGGCTTTCGTCCGTTAATAGAGTTAGTTAGGCAAGGAGAAGGAACGTAAACATTTCCTGGACCTGATTTTACAAGTATGGCAAAATTATTGCTGTTGCTACTGCTTCCACTTAACCAAGGTAAGTTCATTGATATGAAACGAGTCTTTGTTCATGTTTACAAATCACTTTGCCGGAGTGAGAATACTTATGCCGCTGTAATACAACTATATTTGAACGAAGCTATAGCATGTAGCCGACAGGTCTGATTTGAGAGTTTTAAAGATTGTTATCGTATGTGAAATGCTGTTAAACTTGATACGATGATTAAGTAATGTAGTAATTTCTGGTACCATTTGGACTCCCCATGCTGTGTCTACTGTTCAACAACCTTCGATATTGTTCCACGATCACTGAGAATTTGAGAAAGTCAACGGTCGTGGGAAGGGTAAACTTATAGGTTATAGTTTCATGTGTGAAACCTTCTCCCGGATTTTCGATGTTTATAGTATGTTACTTGGGTGCAAGACAAACAGGCGACCGCTAAGTAATTAGACGTCGAGCTTCGTTGTAAATACAGGAATCCAACACTTGGCTAGTATTGGATATGCAGTAGTCGGCAATCGTCAGAACTTTAAAATCTGTTATTTGTCGTATCTATGTAAACAAAGTAAGTCTTCAGCTGATATTCTGTACGATTGAAGAAGTTTCTCTGTCGGTTGTTGGGAATTAGAGATTTCCAGAACTTGTAGATCGTGCCCTATTCGCAAAGTCAAAGTGTCTCTAGGCTACGTACTTCGTATTTATTTTTGCCTACGAGAGTAGCTATGGCTTGGCCTCACCTCGTAGAAACCCACCTCTAGCGATCAGAATTTCTCGATAGCAAATGATTATTTTAGCCAAATCATCGAAATTTTAGTGCTTATGAATCATGACCCGCGCTCTTGCTGTATAGCAGAAGGTGACGACAAATTTTTAAAATTCCGTTTAGGGAAACTACGTTCTTTATGAGATATGGTGATCTTGAGGACTTAGCGTTATATACACTCGTGTATATCCCGGCTTAGTGATGATAATCTCGTAAATATCAAGGAAGTGACCGCTTAGAAGTAACTTTTAATAGTCCACTAGCATTGTTTTTACAGTTGCAACTAGCTGATTGACCCAAGAGTAAATTAACTTTCTTGGGATCTGATTCTTAGCTGATTGTGTAACACTGTTGCTAATTTGATCACACGTGGATTTAATCAGCTGATACCATGTTAAACAGGTTCTGTTACTGTCATCAGCTATTAAGTACACTTCAGTTTAACCTCTTCTGTTCCTAGACCAGGACCGTTTATTTGAAGTAAATCAAGTTTCTACCAAATGAACCCGATCGCAATCTGGGATACTCTGTTAATGTAAAACCTGTCTTGACCCTTCCATGCTAACAAAGGGGTTTGGTCAGTGAAGGAATCCTTAACCGTTGGTAACTCACAAAAGCTGGCCAAATATTGATTCAAGGCTCTCAGAAACAAGTAGATGGAGTTACTTTGCCAATGTAGAGAAATTGGAGTGGAATAATGTGAAGCCATTCATGTCGATTGCGAATGAATGTTGATCTCTCTGTGTTGAGATTCTATTACCGTATTGTCTTCCGATCACTGTACTGGAACACTTCTGATTGTTTGTAGAATTCTTTACTGTACAGTCGGCCTGTTTTGCTTTACTGTTGGCATCCACACACCACAACGACGAGCGGGATGATTCATGAGTCGACTTAATGAAATCGTATGTTAGGTTGATAGATCGAAAGTGGGGGAGTCACGAACTGTGATTTTATGTGTCTATTACTAACTTGCAATTAAGGCGGTGACGTCATAAGTACATAACTTTCACATACGAGACAAATTTGAACCATAAGCAACTCGCTCAGGTAACTACACTATTTATCCTTCATCCAAGGATTATAGTGTTAACAGCTTTTAAACCAAAACAAACCCTTAACAACTTACAAGAAATGAGCACAGAGATATAAACTTCCCAGAGATATCGTTATCATTAACAAGTGTCCGTTTAAAAAAGGCGTTGATTTGATAAAGTGTGATAACTGATCCCATTCCTGTAACACACGCTCGTTTAACCCTAAATGAAGGTTCTGAGTGCAAAGTGAAATTTTGAGTGTAAGGCGATTGTTGAACATCGAAATTACATCAAGAGCAAATATAACTTGTGCTACGCGCCCTCTGGCCCAATCAGTGGGACAAGAGTCAGAAAGTTTTCCCGAAAGTAGTTTGGAATGTTAAATCTCGCTTCTAGGGCATGATAAATTGTTTCGTCCTAAAAGTAAAGCTATTATTTGCTATCTGTAAGTGAAAGTAAACTTTCTCATATATATTCGAAACAATTTTCTTTGTAACAGCGTGCAGATAACAACATTTTGATCGTTGACTTATGAAACGAGATGAATCCTTTACAATGTCGACTATGATACCCCTACGCCAATATTTCGTTAAATATACGAAACTGGAAACTTTCGGCATATTTTAACAACTGTTTTTGGCGTAGCAAATATTGAGGCTGTTAAAATCCTCTGCTACTATTATACTCTAACGACTTCACCTGCTCAAGTCAGAGATCATTAATTGATTTTTCTTTCTGAGCACTTCTGCTCCGTAGCCCTATTTGACCAGGGTAACATTTGTAAGCTGGTGATACGATCTGTAGTGTAATTGCCTGGTCAAGAACATCGCTTGAACATTATAATCATCTTGTATTTTTATGTCATCATTCTTTTTATGATACGAGCAGATTTCTTGCGTTCTTTTTTCGAACCCACGTAAGGCAACTAGTTGTTCATACCCGACCATGAAACGTTAGTTATGGGTCATAAATAAGAAACAGTTTTACATATGTATGGATGCTGCATACTATCAGTATAAGGCCTATAAATTAATTTAAAACATCTTCAATGACTCACTCGGTTCTTTCATCTCTTCCAACTTCGTAAGACTCGTTTAAACTGACTAATCTTTGTCATTCGAGTAAACGTAGGCGACAAACCTTAAAATCCGACGGACAAACTTTTCAAGCTTGACCACGCTTCTGAAATAGAATTGTTGACATAATATTCTTAAGACACACTGTAAACATTGGCGCTATTTATTAAAGTTGACATCTCAAACTTTAAAATATTTGAAGTGTCCATTCTATTATGATTTAAGTTTTCACAGTTCAGTGATGAAGAGTTGTATTTTTGTGCGATCCTTCTTAGCAAGAAGAAAGGGGATAATACGCAATCTACAAGAATATCCACAGCCTGACCCAATTTTATAGCAACTATACTATCGTTCACACTAGATGCCACGTTATGGTGTTTCAGGCTATCTGGTTTCCCAAATCTTTCGTCACTGCTACTTTTGATATCGATTACATTGACCGAAAACATGACATAGCCAATATGTGATAACAGAGTGAATATCCAGTAAGGACTAATAAAATATTCGTGAGGGTAAGTATAGGCACAAGCGAGTGTAAGGAAATAATTGAGAGTATTTTCTATCAACTTTATACATGATAGCGTTGCAAGAGTGGTTGGATCTGAACATGAGTATTTTTTATTTGAGTGCATAGATAAGTATTATCCATTTGAGTACATACATGAGTATTTCTTATTTGAGTACATACATGAGTGTTTCTGTTTCGAGTACGTACGTCAGCATTTTTATTTGAGTACCTACGTGAGCATTTATTGTTTGAGTACATACGTGAGCATTTTTAATTGAGTACCTACGTGAGCATTTTTTTATTTGAGTACATAAATGAGTATTTTTATTTGAGTACATAAATGAGTATTTCTGTTTCGAGTACGTACATGAGTATTTTTTTATTTGAGTACATACATGAGTATTTCTGTTTCGAGTACATACATGAGTATTTCTGTTTCGAGTACATAAAAGAGTATTTTTTATATTTGAGTGCATAGATAAGTATTATCCATTTGAGTACATACATGAGTATTTCTTATTTGAGTACATATGAGTATTTCTGTTTCGAGTGCATACATGAGTATTAACTATTTGAGTACATATGTGAGTATTATCCATTCGAGTACATACATAAATACGATTTACTTCCACTTTGGGGGATGATGACGTACAATAATTAAATAAAATGATTTATTCTGGCTATTGGCACAAGATGTCGGATACAAGTTTGTACTTGACTGGATTTGCTCACAATTGTTTAAATTTGGAAAGTAGATTCGAAACTTTCTTAAGTATTGACATTTGAGCCCTAATATCTTTGTATATTGTACTCCTGATTCCTTAAAACAGGTTTCTTATTTACAAAAGCTAATAGTTCCTCAGTTCAGCGGAACAAATATATATTGTTTGCAATATACACCTGCCCCATAAAGCAAGCAACATCCTCCCATTACTTTATTAGGTGTCATTGTACAAGTCAAGTTCTAAACGTTTTACGTGCCCAATTTGTACGATTTGCTGTGACTAGTGTCCCACGAAACGCTTCAAAACTGTTCAACGCTATGTTTAGGATCTTTACGACAATTTTAAAACATCAAGGATGCAAAAATATGAACTTTCGCGGCTGTTAAATGGGGATATGCAACATTTCCCATCCTCAAAGCTATTAAAATTTCTCGTGACCCCCGCGAAATACAAAAGCCCATTCGTAGCCCAAAGAACGCCTCAGCTTTCGGAGGCATTTAAACACTATTACGTATTTTCCTTCATCCTTCCCTCGAATTCAGTCGTGGGTAGACGACCTCTCAAACACAGCCCGTTTGACTTTTCAAGCATGACCCCGTTCAAAGTATAAATTGTTGAAACAAATTCCTCAAGAGAAAAAGGAAACATTGTTAAGTACTTCCACTATTCTTTTGTGCTTGGTGGTACTGTGTTGAGAGAAAGTGCTTGGGCTGAGATCAGTTGCATACACCAACATCAGGTTTTGTTTTAGAATTACAAATCCCTTGGTGAGAATTTTGTAAATTTTAAATTCTTCTGAGTCACAGCATCCCGGCGTTTGTACAAACCCTGTCAGCTAAGCTCGGATCTTTGAAAATATGTGGTTATCATGGCGACAATAGAGAGGGCGTTGACTCCACCAGGTCAAGAACTCTAATACAGGGATAAAAATGGTTTATTACGCTAAGAGGCTTTCTACATATCCTAGATGACTTTAGCCCATTATACAAATGGATATAATTAGTGTTTCAAGCGATCATATTTTGATCTCGGACTTGTAACAAATTTTTTCTCCTTTCTCACAAAATACACGGTCTTAATTGTCAAGCAGCTTGCATTAATCCTTAAGTTTAATTTTGATCCAATGAGTAACTGTCGAGTTGAAGTTCCCATTCGACATAAAATTTCAGCAGATGACTGCAGCTCCTAAATCAAGAGAAAATCAAACTTAAGAGAGCTTTTTCAAAGGTCGTATCATGAGCATGCGATTGGAAAGTGATGACGTCACAAATCAAAAGCTTTAGAAATAGTACAATCTGACTCCAGATATCGAAAGGCAAACTTGAAATAGGATGTTTCCCAAAATTCCATACCTGTAGTGTACAAAGTGTTTAAAGTAAAGGCGTTTGAATTTAAAACATCTCTGGTCAAAACTCTGTTGATATTCCTTGGTTCCTTACGTTAGGGACCAGCATCAAATAAAAAGGTTTTGTTAGAGAGATTTAAAACTTTGAAAGTTGATATCATCACTCTCAAATTTGGCCATTGACGTTCTCACTGATAGGGTAACATGAAAAGTGAGTTTCCCCCCTAAATTCAAAAATTTTCAAGATCGTGACGTCACACTTTCCCACCGCATTACGGAAAAAGTACGCTATTTTCATGTTGCCCTATTAGTAAGAACGTTAATGGCCAAAATTGGTAGTGTTGCCCTTTCCCAACACCGAGATATCAGCTTTCAAAGCTTTAAATCTCTCTAACAAAACCTTATAATTTGATGCTGGTTCCTAACGTAAGGAACCAAGGAATATCAACAGAGTTTTGACCATAGGCTTTTGAAATTTAAACGCCTCTAGTTTAAACACTATATACACTACAGGTATGGAATTTTGGGGGACAGCCTGTTCCATGGTTGAGTTTAGATATCTTGAGTCAGATCTTACTATTTCCAAAACCTTTGACTTGTGACGTCATCACTTTCCCTCCGCATTGTAGGCAACACCATCTAGTACCCGCTGTTTAATTCATGGAGCCTACACTATATGACTACCCTTTCTAACAATGTCGTTGGTAAAGTCACTATGTGAAACGCTGTAGGCCTGCGTGAATAAGCTTCTGTTTACCCTATCGATCATGGCTGTTAAAGAAGTGAGAGTGACGTTTGGGAAGCAGTCTGGGCACGAGTGACGTGTCGCTGGTCACGCCCATGTTGCAATGAATGTGAATCGTTTTGGTCTTGCTGCTCAGAGTTGAGGAGGAGGATTGGAGGAAGAAATATCTGATAGGAGAAATAAGGAGAGAAAGAGAATAAGGGGAAGAAAGGAAATATTAATGAAAGATAAGAAGGAGCGTGGAAATGTTAAAAGGAAGGACATGGAAGCTGGGTTACGTGGAACAGGTGAAAATGGTCGATTTTTATCCTCTCAAGTGGAAGATTACTGAAGAGGATGTAGTAGTGACACGATTCTAGACTAAATTTGAAGAGGGTTTGAATAGACTGTAAGTCGCAAGGGAATGTCCAGCAACTTGGACTCCCTCGACCCTAGGAAAGTCTGAAACGGGTACTGCTGTACACGAGACATATCGGTTTTCAAATTAATTAAAGACGACGCGGAAACAGAGAATGATGATTTTGTACATAAGGGTGTAGATGATTCAACAACGATAAGAAAATTGTATCCTCAGCATAACCGAAAAGTTAAAACATATAAGTATAGGGACTCAAGCACATCAATCACTCAAAGACGAGGGAGATGTTGCATACATAATAATTATGCTAATTTATTCGAATACTTAATTTCCGACTTTACCATATAAGAGCATTGCTCAATATTAGAAAAATATTCAGACTTGAAATTTCGTGTAATCAACTGTGTGTTCAACATCTTGACCTGAATATACAACAGGTAACATGTCACTCTAAATGACACTTTTATGTAAAGAGGCTCCATATTGGATATACCCTGATAAAATATTTTTGTTTGGGTGCCATCTAAGATATTCTCTGTCCGTTTCAGTTGTGCTTTAAAGGATTTCACCGCAACATCGTAGTTTCTCCCAGACTTCCTTCTGTATAAATTATGATATCAGCAGTCCCCTTAGTCGTTTCGCGGATGAAACTGGTAATTTCAATGTCATGGTATCATCCAAAAGATAGGTTATGGGCCCCTACAGCATTCTTTGCGGATGATTTTTAAATAAAATGTTAATCGCCATCTTCTTGTAAATCTTTTATTTTTGGTCTATTCTTTGATCTATTTTTCTGTTTGATTTTTGTTTCTACTTCTTTCAAAGTAACTCAATACCTTGAAGTGGCAACCCTGCCTTGTAATGCGTGAAGGATTAAAAAACCCAAAACCCAAAAAAACCTAGACAGTTAGAGTTAGACAGTTCTGATTGATTTAACCACTGAGAAGGTGATATTGACATTGTTTCATTAGGTTCCTTTTTGAGTTGTGTCCGATGCTCGAATAATATATCAACAACGTTGAGCTATTCTTTCTATCGTGACGAACTAAAAAAGAATCCGTCACGGGATCAAAATGCAGAGGGAAAGCGTGACGATTTTGAAAATGTTCGAATTATGGAAAAAATGGACAATTTTCATGTTGCCCTATCAGTAAAAGCGTGAATAGCCAAATTGAGAGTGTTTCCTTTTCCCAACACCGAGATATCAGCTTTCAAAGTTAAAAGTCTCTCTAACAAAACCTTATTATTTGACGCTGGTTCCTAACGTAAAGAACCAAGCAATATTAGCCGAGTTTTGACCAGAGATTTTTGAGATTCAAGCGCCTCTAGTTTAATTTCTTTATACTCTACAGGTGTGATAGGGTTGCCTGTAGATATCTGGAGTCAAATCGTCATATTTCCAAAACTTTTGATTTGTGACGTCATCGCCTTCCCTCCGCATTGTTAGGTGTGCAGGAAATGTCGAACTGGCACACATACCTAAATCCTTGTCGCCCTTGTAATAGTCGTGGAGTGCCTGTTAATTAACCGTAGTGCGTAGTGGATAGTCAATGAGAACAGTCAATCACAAAACTGAGTCTATTTGTACATGAGCAAAATTGTTACGTAGCTTAATTATGATAATTATTACTGTCTACGCTACACTAATTGAAAAACAACTTGTACATTCTTTTTAAGATTTCCAGACAAGTTACACCATCAGCTGATAATACGTGTTTAATTATGATAATTATTCCTGTATAAACTACACCAATTAAACAATTTTACGACATGGTTATTCTTGCCATGATGTGTCAAGAAATTGCTCCGGCAACTGATGACACACAAGGGTAATTGTGATGATTATTCCTGTATAACCAACACGCTACTGTATACGAAGATGTCTGAACACGTAACACGTTTGCCTGATGGTGGTACACACAGTAACAAGTTTTATGCAGTCGGGCTACGATGTACCTCCTCCCCGTGTTGAATTGTGAAATGGCAATGAGTGTCAAATAAGTATTTAAACACTGTTACTGACACTGATTTTTCTAGCGACTTTAGGAATCTTTTATGGGTTGTGTACCTGAAGTTGTGTTCAGAATAAACTTAGCGGGCTCCGTCTTTCTGCTCTGCCCCAAGGTGCTTACAAGGCATGCCTGATACACTTAACCTTAAGAAAATGAAGACGCATAAAATGCCAGGAAGTTGGAGATGTACTTTCCTAGAACCTTTCTAAATCTACTATCCTATAAGGATTTCTGACCATAGATGTACCATCTAGAATCAAGTTAGGGCTAGGGTGCTTGTATCTACTCTCACATAGGGATTCTAGGAAAGTACATCTTAGGAAGAAGATTTCTGTAATTGTATAACTTGGCAATTCTAGGCTAGTATGTACACTAAAATTCTAGCATTTTGTTGCGCTTCAAGAAAAGAAGTGGTTTACTGATGTTTATCTCTGTACAATTAAAAACCATTGAACGTATTTCGAAATGCCTTGTCTTCTCACAAATCGTATTAGTGATTCTTTCACTGGAGCAGGTCATTACCGCATCTAATTCAAACTTAGATGGACTAATTTGTTGTCTACGGTAACAAGGACCACACAATTAGTGTCGAAAATGGTTTGGAAATTATTCAAAGGCCATTGTACAGTTCGCCATCTACTGCCTTCACTTGACATAGCCAATTCTGAGTTACCTTATGTAATGTTGAAACGAAAGCGGTCAACCAATGCACTATTTTTGTTTTGAAAAGCAGGTTATAGTAAAATGGCGAGCAATTAAGAATTTTAAGTGGTAATAAAACAAACCTAACATTGAGACTCACTTTAAATGAGAAGTTGAACATACGATTTGATAGAGTCATGTTTACATTTTGTTTGCGTACAATTGTAGGGAAGAGGCTACATGGATTGTTGTTTAAAATTCTGTGCCCCCCCCCCCCTTACTCATTTATACAACGTTACCTGGAACTGGTGCGGACAGTGGGTTAAGCGTCCAGTTCCTTCTAACGCTATGGTATACTCATAAACTCAGATTTAGTTTATGGTAAGTCTGCACATGCTACTGCGTGTTGTTTTACAATCATAGGAGCGTGCGTGACAGGTGCAGCACATGTGAGGTTACCAACGACTGATTCTCGAAAAGCCGTTATGTTATCTTAATCAAAAATGAGTTGATCACGGGGCCATTAATGGACTAATGAAACAATTGACGAGCGTTTTCGATGGCTTATCTTCCTGTTTCTTGTCTCCCTCTTTCTCTTCTCATCTCCTTTTCTGCTCTTTCCTTGTCTCCACTTTTATCAACCCCTATCCTCTTTTCTTTCCCTTTTCCTCATTTGGCTTTTCTTTCCCTTCTCTTTTGTTTTCTTTCTTTCTTTTCCTTTCCTACTCTTCTTCTTCTTTCTCCCTCCTTTTCACCTTCCTTTATTTCTCCTCGTCCTCCTCTCCTTCGCCTGACATTACACTTTAACTTCATGAAAAAGATTTCGGCATTGTTTACTTCTGACACTTCAAAGGGAGGAATGACTCCATTCCAATATATTGTAAAGACGGCCTTAGTAAAGGAATTCTTTCCAATTGTTCTTTGTCTTTCGCCCATAATCTTGGTCCTTACAAGCTAAAACTAGCCATCATATTCCCCTTGTATTATAGGCTTCCTGTCATCTATTGCTCTCGTTCCTTTCAATGTAGCCCCACCTCAAGAAGAAATAATACCTTCTTGTGTGGTGTAAAATTAATAAATGGGCATTTGTTACTTAGCAAGACAGATGTTGATCTAGCATTATTAATAAGTTCTCGTCCTAAGCTTTACTTTCTATGACACAATAATATATGACAAGAAGCGCTCATCTGCCTTGACCAAATTTGACACGCTGTATAGAAGTCAATCTGAAAGTGGGATTTCCTTAACCAAAGAGTTAAGGCAGTTAAAAGTTAAAATTTAATACTAGATAAAGAGCGCAAGTTTATTGACTGCATATTTGTCTAATCAGTCATGTTTCTGTTTATAGTTATTTAAATAACTAACATCTGGTCGGAGTAAGACGAAGAAAAGTCGATCCATCGATTTTGAGCTTGCAACTTAACACAGAATCGCGTCCCAGGTGAATACCTATAATATATTTGCTAAAGTGAGACAGGTGCTTTTCTTGATCACATGTTTGTCAAGGAGTGCGAAATATGCCCCGAATAATGTTGGAGTTAATGGATATTCTCGAAAACCATCGGAACGAACTTTATCACACTGTCCACATTTCAGAAGAAGAGACCGTCAATCCCAATGCAGAGGGAAAGTGTGACATCACGATTTTGAAATGTTTGAATTACGGGAGAAATGCTCAATTTTCATGTTACCCTATTAGAAAGAATGCCAATGGCCAAATGTGAGAGTGATGCCCTTTCCCAACTCCGAGATATTAGCTTTCAAAGTTTGAAATCTCTCTAGCAAAACCTTGTTATTTGATGCTGGTTCCTAACGTAAGGAAGCAAGGAATATCAACAGAGTTTTGGCCAGAGATTTTTGAAATTCGAACGCCTTTACTTTAAACACTATGTACACTGCAGGTATAGTATTTTGGGGAACAGCCTATTCCAGGGTTGTCTTTAGATACCTGGAGTCAAATCTTACTATTTCCCAAACTTTTGATATGTGACGTCATCGCTTTCCCACCGCATTGTAGGTAACGCGAATACTGATCTCTCTACGGGTACTAAAGTCGTGTGATAGGGATAAGCTCCACCCCCTGCACTACGTCATGTTTTGACTACTACTCCCAGCAGTGGCTGTACCCGCTGCAAATC
>JAAAKL020008027.1:0-16308 GCA_010016065.2 Carybdea cf. marsupialis auct. non (Linnaeus, 1758)
GGGAGGGAACATAGAAAGAAAAGGAAAAAAAAAACAAATAATTTTTGGAAAGAGGGGGTTTTTAATAAAAAAAGGGGTGGGGGGGGGGGGGGGGGGGGGGGAGGGGTTGGGGTACTCAAACACAGAGCATATCATTACAAGTGGATTCGGAGGTATCACACACGGCGATGTTGCTAGTAATTTGTAATTGATACCTTTTCCTATCGCCATTCGTAGAATTGTTTGCCTTGAGGCATTTGAATAAAAGGGAAGTATGAAGTAGAAAAGAAGGAGACAAGTCAAGTTATCAATAACTGAAATAGAAATCCTTGAGTGATTAGGCTTCTCGTTTTACTCCTTTCAATGGTTCCAAAGTGGAAACAAAACAACGTTAGAAATGAGGGCATAAAATTGGATTGGGTGAATGGGCGCAATACATTTGTGGACGCGCAGTAACAGAGCACATATCATGCAACTCTGTACGTTTTCTCCTTTCCATTGACCGTCTACAACACTTGGTAATCTCCTCTAATTTTAGGGAAATGGATAATTATTGATAGAAGAACTGCAAAGGAGCACGAAAAGTGTCTTCTGTACAAAAGACACTGCATTCATACAGAACTATTGATGAAGAATATTAAACATCTTTCTCTACGACGCAGATTTAGAAGGAAGAACGATAACTTATTACATTTGATGGATTTTGAAACTTAGTAAAATAAGTATTTATTGTCATAGAGGGAAACGTGGCAGTATCATATTTACACAGTTGACAAACATTGTTGATGGTCTGTAGCATTTCATGGATTTTCCATGCAGGTTGACTGAGAATGGGTGTGGGAGATTATGCACAATTTATACGTAGGTTGTTCTGTTTTCGATCAGCTACTCTATGGATCCACTTGACTAAAGACCGTGAAGCCCTGACTCACCACTAAGAGAGATGAATAGATTGAAAGAGGTCTGTCTGATAACAGTATGCTGATGATATGTTATCACGCTTGATCCTACACTAGATAAGGATCACAAGGCACTGCTTGACTCGACAACCACAGCTGCTCAATCTAAATCGTGATACGACACATTCGTTGCATTGATTGAAAAGCATAGGACTTCAAGGTCTTTGCTATGTCTTACGTACATCTCCGCCATCGTGATGATGATCCATTGATAAGAGCAGCTAAAACGACCCATAATCTGCTGGCCTTAATTACGTTGGTCTAAGGTGCTCGATTGACCAGTTCATTGGAAACGAGCACTGTATTTTTCAGACCATTAACTGGGAAAAGAATAAAGATGTAGACTGCTTATAAATGTTGATACACGTCTACGTGTGTAAGTACTATGACGATGGCAGTAACTTCACACAAGTCCATTTCCCTTAGGAAAATCACTTCTGTATCTCCCAGTCAGGTTGCCAGCTTCTTATATTTTTGCTTTTATTATACGAATCAAGAGATTGAAGTATCATCTGTCATTTTATAGAAGCAAAATCTCCTCTCTCACATAATTTCTACTTATTTCAAACTGTTGTTGATATAAGTGTATCATGTCAGAATGGTTTTTAAAATGAATATTGTTTGATCCAATACGATTTTGCTTTCTTTTTACTTCGAGTACAAATTATGCTGCGAAGCATTATGAGACCCAATGTAGCATCTTCAAAACAACGGAAGGGGTCCTTGAGAAATGAACTTTGTCAATAACAAAGGTTTCGGTTGCATAAGATCTAGAATGCTACCAGCTCATGTTAGCACCACATTTTTCATGAGAAAAGAGCTATAAAGACTTTCTTGCTTAAGCCTAGTTATATCACAGGTGCGAAAAGTATTGTAAGCTACATCCCGACATGTCGAGTTGCCATTCACAAGAAGGTGGCACTTGATCTTTTCAAATGAAAGACAAGATTATTAGATACAAGTACAAACCATATCGACATCAGAGGGCAAGCCTTTCTTGAGGGCATCAATTGGTATGGATTTCAACATATTCCTTCCACAAATTTGGGACCACGTCAGGTTATCTTGTCTATTTATTCATGGTCAAAAAGCTCTAAGGTTTCTCCTTGCCGTAGATTGCTTCTTTAATAATATAATGGAGCAGGTGAAATGGCAAAAACAACTAGATTGGATCTATCATAATGGGGCTACGATTACGTGCTTTGCAATTTCTATCTAAACGAAAATAGACACTACAGACAGGCATTGATCAAATGGGACCATGAAAACGATAGCTTCCACTGTTTGAAAATATTGCATTTTAACTTTGGTATTCCCAATTTTAATTCGATGTAAAAGTTGCTATATAGCCCACCTTTCACTCATCTTCTTTTTTAATTTGGTAACTGGTTAGTAGCAATGAGGTTCTAAAAATTAAGATAAATTCAGAAAGGCATCCAAACATAGTATCAAGTACGAATGTCTAAAAAATGGGCGAATGTCTTGCAAATGCAGGGTTTATGATGTTGTTGTTGCTCCTTCTTTGCCCTCTTCTGCCAGAGGCGAATGACGTAATCTTGTAGTGACACAAAACAAGCTGCGCTCACATAATCGGAGTTAACGTTTGGTAGCAAAGGATGTATTAAAAGAGAAGCAATGTACTATCTAAATCCCCAAAGATTAAGAGTGATAATGAACAGAGATTTATCAGTGCATAAGGACACTTCGATGTAGTAGCAAGCACCAAAACATGCATTCGGATACTGGCATTGTATTCTGTTCAAAGCGCTAAACATGGTTGAATGATCGTACCATCAAGAGTTGCCCGTTGATATGCAAGGGCATGGTAACCAGAAAAGAAGAGCCAATCAAACACATATTTAGTATCATAACATGATATATTCTCCCATGTACCCGTTAGTTGGGGGGGATGTGTTGATATACTATCATAGAACATTCTAACCGCTCCACAATGAAGTCCGCCGAAGTCTCGACGTCTTTAGTGAATTCATTAGTGACTCCTCAGAGGGATCCATTATGCGTTTGTACCCAGCTCAATTTGCTGTTTAAAATTCTGGTAGTCGAAACGAACCATTTGCCGGGATAATTGGCCACGGCTGCCGTTTAATTAGACTAGTAATCAAGAAGTAATTGGCAGCACAGGGATAAACATTGGAGTAAATGTCACTATGCCATTAAGGTTGACTGTTTGTAAGGTCTTTAAATTGGCAGAAATGAAATTGTCTCTTCCGAACAAAAGGAGATGCCATCTCAATTACGTAGATTACCAGTAGACAAAATTAGGTATAAGCGTCATGTCACAATGCGATCGACGTAACAGTAGAACAGCCACACGTTTGGGGTTTGGCAAGATGTTAAAGAAATCGTACCATGTCTCTGCATGTTATCTCGGTCTTGAAATATAGAATAAAAAGATGCCGAACTGTACATAAATAGCACATAAATTGCAATATAATAAAATTGAAATCGGATATGTTATTAATTTACCGTCGGGTCATATATCCCGAGGTATTCATTTAAAGAAAAACAAAAATTGCTGCTCCTCCCAATTGCTTTGACTGTCCGCTATTTATAACAAGACTCTATTAAACATAATGAAGCAATGTCTGAGACTACCAGCCACTTACAGCTGCATTCTTTTGCAACATGCAACAATCACGAGACTTGCTCATTATACATCTTGATGCCAAATGGGTCGATAGAATGTATAGAGCAACAATAGTAGCATTACAAACGCTTCAATACATCACGAGCGTCCGTTGTATTGATCTCTTAAGGACTCTAGCAAACTTTGTTTCTGTCTGTCTACATGTAACCTTCTGTTTATGCAGGAATTATGGCTACCTCAATAAATATGTATTTGTACAAGTTTTTATTCAGTCGAGTCAACGGAAGCAATCTTAACGTAAGTGGGGCTCAAACAACCATAGTCTCCCTGTTTAAACCACTGCCATATGGTGTGATCTAACAACCTCGGTGTCCATTTTGAAGCAGCGCATATTCAAACATGATTGTCAAACTAGTGTGGTAAAAATGGCAAACAGGCGACACGACGATCTCTTCACTAGGGTTAAATAGGTGTTTTTGGCATGAGTCAGCTATGAACATATCATTTCCAGAAAGACAGACAGACTAATGTGGCATCAGTAATTAGTAAGATCTAGAAGTATCATTGCCTTTGAAGATCTGTAAGAATGTATCACTTACTTACAAACTGAGGGCTAAAAAGATAAACTGAATAAAACTATAACCACTCTTTGAGGACTCGAGAGTGGACTCCCAAGGAAGTGGTTGTTGTTCTAATGGTTCTTGATCATTTGGTCTATAACCCTCAAGCTACGTTAGACAAACCTTCCTTACATCATCTGATGAAACACAGTTTCCCCCCAAAGTGTCAACTTACTCTTTCCTTTTTAATGAAAAAGTTTGTTTCAGTGTTACAATCAACTATTTAGTACTTGTAAAAGGCCAAGGAGTAGCTCTGAATTTCAGAGTGTGAAATTAGGTTAAACGTACGGCAACATATTTCATAAATTTTGGGTCACAAACTTAATACCAGGGTCGTGAATAGTTGTTTTGTAAGCTATTGAAAATGAGATAACTAAAATGTTATGAGATGAGAAAGTGAATGCATCCTCATCTAAAATATGATGGTTTGTAGTTAAGGAGAGCGCGTCAGACAAAAGAAATCAAGACTTCAAGCCAAGAAACTGGCAAATACAAAAATACATTTTACTAGAGTATTTTGGTTTCAAAGGAAGCAGCATTAGGACCTTTGTCTAATGCAACGAATGTATAGAATACAAGATCAATAGTAATATCAGATCACTTATCGTCATTTTCCACTTTTCCATGAAAATCAATAAATGTGCAACTCTGGGACCACTGCTATACTTAATAGACAAGCTCCAGACAATTTTAAGAGGGGGGTTATGTAAGATCTATATGATGGATCATTCAATACATGAACTGGTTTGATATAGCAAGTAATGCAAGACAAAAGTGGAAAAGTGACTTAGAAATAACGACGGCTGATTGACATTAGAATGGGAATGCTTTAAGTCTTGCAGTACTACTTTTTATATTAGCTCTTGAAACATTGTCAATTTTCTTGAGGGGACAGAAAGTTTGGTTACTAGCTCGTGAAAAGAAGAGCCCAAAGCAACCATCTCGTGGATGACCTACAGCTATAAGCTGGCAAGACAATGCTCCTGTAGATAGGTTGAGGGTTTTAGCGAGAAATTGAGGGAAAAGTCAATGCAGCTCCACATCGAGAATTATGTTCAAATTGGGAGAGACATGAACTTGACAAGGAGCCAAATACGCAGTCAATGTGTAGCCAATCTGTAACCAGGTAAATAAAAAAGTTTTGTCCATATTAGATCAGAATCGACTAGTTAGGAGTAAGTAAAGAAAACGGTGAGATTAGACAAAGTAGATACCTTCACACCTATTTCTACAAAAATTGGGTTTCCCTATACAGAGTAGCATTACGATTGCTTGGTTATTATGAGGGTAAGGTCAAAAGAAAAGGGTGTAGAAAAACAATGAGACCAACATTCCATAAGATCTTGGTATTCAAAGAAGTTAGACAACGATAAACCACATCCATCAGTAATCGATTTAGTGGAATACGATTGATATTGCTTTGCCACTTCAATACAAGAATTGCAAAAGAAGTAATCAGTTCTAAAGCTACAAACACGTGCATTAAGACATTGTCAAATACTAGTATGTAGACGTCCGCAAAGCATTGATCCTTCCAAGTATTTAGGATTGATGACCAGGAAGGTGTCGATAAAAAACTGGACGAAATTGCTTTTGCGACACAGCTTGAATCTTAAGGGAGGTATAAACGACATGGAAATGAAGGAAATATAAACGTAGTGAGCTCTTGCCATCAGTGATTGTAGGAAGTAGTAGGGCTGGGAGTTGTACCAGTCATAAGAGGCCTAGTTAAAACCGATATAATAATAAAAATGACTGATTGTAAGCAAAAATTTTAGTAAACATTTTTGAGGTATTGGACATTCATGAGGCAATCAAGTTCCTCTGGATACTCAATTCCAAACATGGCACTGAACTACAAAAATATATCGATAATTAGGTTTATCAATGGAAGTAAGTATAAAGGCCGAAGCAATGAAACAACTGGTTGATACATGGCTGACAGTTATTGATAAACCTAAGCTGCCTAGTAAATACAAATGCTGTTGTTACTAGTAAATTCTCTTACCCAAACTATGGCAGCCTATACAGATGTATGAGGTGCCATCAACTAGAGTGTATCCTCGGGGAAGTGTATGGGATTACGAAAATGCTGACAAATTCTGCAATTTTTGTAAGCAATGCTCAACATCAGTTGCCAATAGCCTGGTATAAGTACAAGTAAAAGAGATGGAACGGTGCTATTGCTTAACTTCTTCAAAGATCCAGAGACCAGAAATGACCATCGAAAGACTCGTGCTGAAAAGAAATTGAAAGCAGAGAATGCAGAGACTACGTAACAAATCTCGTACCTGGAGGATGCAATCATTGTGAGGATGCAGACGAGGAAGAGATACGGAAAGCGTGGAGGGTTTCTTCTGGACCTTTTGTGTTAGTTTGGACTCAGAAGTGGAGGAAGAATCTGTTGTGTACCGACCATCAATCTGAACCTTTCCTTCTCTCTTCACTTAAAATCTAAAAGGCTAAAATTAAGTAAACAATGATAGCAAAGTTCAATGGGTACCATGCCCCCGATAGTTACATGTATTAATTATTATCCTTTACTACGAAAGAGGAGATAATTACTTTTTCATATACTGTAGTTTACTAGAAGGGGGGCTGTGCCAGAGTAGCAATAGTTCCTGTGTCTTACGATTAGAGTACAACCACAGAAAATTCATGCTTGAAACAGTTATAGGATCGTTTCTTGACAACAGAACAACCGTGATCCTTTTGTAATTACCACTTTATTTCGTAAAATGCAAAGACAACTAAAAAATTTCTGCTGAAAGTTAGCTTGTACTCCGCAAAACTGACTAAAAGAGTACAGCTTTTTCGTTAACCCACAGTTCAGCGAAATGCGCCCTGGTATCCAAAGCCTATTTACATCAAAGGCTATAGAGAAAGGAATGTACCTCTTATTTCACTCTGCCTTTTGTTAGGTCTGACCCCACTAGAATTTTACGCAATACTTAAATAATTTCCAAATAAAGCTTTTTCCTGTGAGTTGTCTCAAATGCGAATTTTATTGTCTCGAAATACTTTTAAGATTTTAATGGACGGGAAAATGTCCCTCCCCTCCTCCTCATACGGTAATTTGCGAGATCAAAGTTGGCAACCCTACACAGGTATACCAAAATTTCTACCATATCACACGGTCCATACTCATATATAATCCATAATAAACTCTAGTAAGATAGCACTGATCTCTGTTACTAGGTATTTATAAGTAAAACAGTTTTACAAACATGACAAGAATACTCTATAGCAAAGCTACAACCTAATGCAAACTCATGTCAGTCCCTGAATTGTCATCGAGCTACGCAATCTCTCTGAAATTACTAGAAAGTAGCGCAAGTTATCACCATATCTGTACCATTCAACTGTCTCGATTTGATATTGAACCTGACTATTATTGGGAGAGCAATTAGAAGACACGGAGTCAATATCTATTTAGATGGATTATTATATTTGATGACAAAGTGGTGATAATGCTCCATTTCTGTCTTCTTGACTGCTTATATTATGTTGACTTGTTCTTCTATTTTTCAATAATAATAATTCAATAATTTGATGGCCAGTTGGTTGTCCTTCCATGGTCAAGTCGCATGGCGTGGGGAGGCTGGTTGCCAGAATTGCGTAGAGCTGGATGTGATGTCCACCGGTGGAATATCAGGAGCTAATGTGGCGGCTAGTGAAAAGTGAACTATGTTATCACCGGGTCACCATAGCTCAGTTGGTAGAGCATCACGCCGCGAATGCGTGGGTCCCGGGTTCGAATCCCGGTGGTGACATTTTCACTTTTCACTTGTGTCTCTTCTAAATAGCTCCCCCTTATCCCCACCTTGTGCCAACTGTTGGATCGAATTTGTTGTTAAGGGATGAACGTGGACCAATCCTTACAGCCTCTTAACAGGAATATGGATTGTTTAGCAAAATTCCTGGTATGTGGAATTGAATACCTTTGTTACTGGCGTAACTTCCATGGTTTGGTACACAGTGTAACATATTTGAATCTTTACAGTAGTTATTCTTCCTCCTCAGAGAACCCCCCCCCCCCCCCCAGCTGCTAATTTGTTAACTTTCCACTGCTAACTTCCCCTTTTATAATTTACTCTACATCTTTAACGTTTGTCTTTTGCAGTTTTAGGACATTATCCAATCCTATTGTGCATTGCGATTTTTTTATTTAACCTAATCCGAGATCGTTTCCTCAATGAGCGTTCAATCAATGACATTAAAATATTTGTTAGTACGCAAAGACCTAAAGAAATATAGAGGTGGTAATTCTCTTTTAAGTACTGGCATCAATGAGTAGAACTGATAACTGATTTTCGCAAGGTTATTATTGATGAATTCTTACAGATCTTCCTGTTGATTCCTTTTAAGGGGATCTAACACAGAGTTACAATTTGTCAAAGTAAATATAATGCGCCAGACTAAAATCGTCATTGAAAAATTACAACCCCCAAGTATTTCGATCTCTGCATTAAATTTGCTGTTTTTGTATACCCAAAGCTGAAATCAATTACCGGCCATAAACTTAAAGACACAATGGTAGGAACAGTAAGATCTGGAGTTCTATTTTTTACCTTAATTTTAACACTTGTCTTTATCAACAACATCATTTTTTCAGGAAATTGTAAACTGTGCACATTTGAGTAAAGCTAGTATCAAACTTTGTGGACAGTGCATGAACAGAATTCTCTACAGTCTTCGATGCCACTAAATGTGTTTATTTCAGGTGTAAGCTTGACACAATCAATGAGATATTTACACGGGCGCGTCAAATCCGACAGGGGTTTTTATAAGGCTGTGTCCCGGGACTAGTATCGATAAATGGATATTATGAAATGAATGAGAGGAAGGTAGGAGATATGATAATGCTGATGGTGAAATCAGGCTACAGCATTGTCCTCGTTTTCTATCAAACCTGCACACAGAATGTAACTTACAGACATTACAACCTTCTTTACGTCTTCCTACCTTTTACATTTTGTCTCTTTACTCCAAAGAAGAATAATTTATGTTCTCATGTAAATCTCCGTACTCCCATAAAACAACAGTATCTAGTACGCATACACGTAAATATTTGAACATTCGATAAATGTATTTGGAACTTATAACTGATTAGCTTTTGAGTAGTTTGATCATAATTCAAAGAACATGTAGTTTGTCCTCTTCTTTTATTCGATGATAGCACGAAAAGAGTGTTAACTGGAAATTGACACGAGGAAATAGATGCGTACTTACCATTTTTAGTCTATGAAAATATGAAGTGGGTCTATAGAAGGTATTCGATGGATATGATGCATAAAATGGTGTCTACTTTGCTAAAACTTTTACCTCAATTTTATCTTTTTTAAAATCATTTTTTCATGTTCGAGTTTCTACATCTATCCTTGTCTGTGAAAATAACATAAGCTACCCAACTCAACTCCATAAGACTTTCACAAACAGTTAACTTTTCCTGTAATAAACGACACAACTTTTCCCACAATAACAACATCTAAGGGTTTAGTATCGAGGATGAAATGTCAAATTCAAAATCTGTATTACAGGAATATAAACATAGTAAATTCGTTGTTATCATTAGCTTACGAGAATCCATTGTCGTAATTTAATGTTCTTAACATACTGCCGAAATGTATTATTGCTTAAACCAATATTGTATAATTCTGATAATTGACTAACAATGGACTACATTCTTACTCTGTCTTGGGTCCTATACAGTTACTTTTGCTTTCTTTACAGGAGTTTACAAATCATGCACAGAAGCCTTGTTTATGAACAGCTGTGCGTTTCAATTTTACACAATTCAGCCAACGGCTGGCTCCACAATGTACCTGGTCTTGTGCAGGATAAGAGGCACAGAAGTAACAACTGAATTTCATCATGATAACATGCCATGGCAATTTTCTACCACTACAGACACTTACATCAAGACGTTCGACTATGCTATACACGGTGGAGGGAACGCTGTAGCTGATTATATTTCCAGATATGGCAACGACAACTGTAAACAGTATGTCGGTATACATACCTTAAACAGCTATATTAATGGTGATACTTTTGGGGTGGAGTTGTGGCTCACTTATTTAAACGGAACCAAAGTGCCTACATTGGGAGGTAGATCTTTGAATCAGCGCTGCTCTTGTTCAATGAACTTTACATGTTTAACGCCAGGGCTAAACTGCAATGGCGCTAAGCCTAAAGATGGCAACTGGGCATTTGATGACGGTTACTTGAGAACCGGTCTTCCGATTGCAACCTTAAACAGTAAAGACGTAAATGATGCAAATGAAATCATAGCCTTCAAGGTTGGACCAGTTGAATGTACAACCTACTTAAAATGTAAGTTGTTATTTCTCCTATATTTCATATGGAGTGAATCAGAACTGTCGGTATTAACATTGAGGAGGCCTATATTCCCAACTAGCTTCAGTGTATACCTTTCTTGCCATTGATTTGGTTTGTGTTAGCTGAGCATTATCCATTGTCTTTCATTAGATAAACATGTGTCTTCTGCGGTAACCTCGTTTTCATAACGCATAATATTAGTGTTTTCATAACGCATAATGTTAGTGTTTTGCTGATTGATAATAGGCCTGTTATGGAAGAAAAGCGTATACATACCACTGATCTCTAAAAAGACTGGAATGAGCTTTCCATTGTTTCCAACTACGAAATGTGTAGTCACGAGTACTGGCCCCCATTAGTTAAAATAGCGCCGGAGAGTCCGCTTTGTTTCGTAGATGATGCTAGATCCAGTGTTTTTTAGAGATCAGTGATAAGTACCCATAGTATTTTAGTATTAGGCGAAGGTTTGTACGAATTTTCATTAACAAACACAAAAACTACACTAGTTTTCTGGGTTATGTTTGGTTTAACTGTCTAACGAAATGTTAGGTTAAACGAAGTTGCTAAGGTGTTTGATGCACAATGATCTATTTTCAAAACGATTCATGAAATCGGGGATAAAATTTTAACCATTAACCTATTTTAACCATTTCATGTTGTTTCTTTGCACGACATATCGAAGGAATCATGTATAAATATCGAAAGCTGGAACGTAGAAAATATGCTTAAATCTTAATATGTTTACAGGTCTAGGGAAAGTATTTTTGTAAGTGCTAAAACTGATCATGGCACGAAAGTTCTTCCTTACAGGACTTAATGCTTACACCCAAAGCGATTGAAAATTTCATCACAATGCCCAAGAATGGCATCACTGCTCAGAAAAATGATTAAACGTTAGTGGCGCTGAAGGTCAAGACAGAGACTGTACACAAAATCTTCGGGCGATTCAACAAAAGTAATACCTGTTCTCACAGTCGTTAGAAATTAAAAAAATTCTTTTTTTAAATTTAAAGCTCTAAAAAAGGACGCCATTTGACTCTGAGATGTTTTACAGTTTATGGATTTATTTAAGTTTTGATCATGAAGACTTAAGTTTCTAAAGTGTTCTTATTAAATTATTATATACTATTTAATCATGTTATAATTAACTTCATTGCACTTTTTACTGTAAGCATTGACGTTTAGTTTTACAGGGTTATCTGATTTGTTAGATCATGCAAGCTTTTGTTTGATAATTATTAGCAGTTTACATAACAATTCATCTTGTATAAATAAGAAGAACTGTTATCATTTATATACATAACAGGGGGATTATCAGTTTAGCTCTTCCGGACAAGTAAATTTCCGCAAACTATCTTAATCAATACCCGTTCATTACCTTCTGAAATAACGCGCCTTCAATCCTGATCCCATCCATCTCTTATTATCAATTGCTTTTAGTCGTTCACATTTCATCACGACACTTTTTGCTCCCTTTTCAGTTCCGGTAACCAATGTAGCGCTGGACAAAACATCAAGCCAAATTAATCTTGTTACGATGCCAGCAAGTGCTGATAAAGCTCTAACAAGCCCAAGCAACAAAGTTTACTTGTCCCCTGCAGGGCCCGTTTGCTCTAGAACTGGAATTATGGACAATCCCTGGTGGAGGGTTGACCTGGGTCTTCAAAGTACAACAGTAACAGTCAAAGTGTATGCCAGAAAAGATATCGGATTGGTAGCAATAAAAAATTCCCTCAAGATGAAGTTTGGAACGAATGCAGATTATACAAGCAACTCAGAGTGCTCACTAGACTTCGATGATTTAATATGGAATCAGGTGGTAACTGGTACATGCTCTCAATCCGGGCAATTCCTATATATCACAGCTGAGACCTCGCAAACAGAACTAAGTCTATGTGGTGTTCAAGCCTTCGTAGGTAAGACGGTGACAATTATCACGAACGCTTTCCTCTTGTCATGTAGATAAAGAAATCGTAGTCTATTGGAATAAGCGCACGGGAAAAGGTGCAGGAGCAGCTTGGTGCCCCCTAATCCCGGTCAGATGATTCAAACGATAAATGGATGATACGTGCCTGAAATACCGGTCTTTCTGTATATTTGCTAGAGAAAAACTTAATATGAAATTGCTAAATTTGAACTTGCCCGTATATTTCGGATTTAAAATACAGCCTGAGAAAGTTATTCCCGTTCATTTGAATGGACTCCTGTACCCTAATGGGGATTAATGATAGGCATTATCTGCCTAATTAGCGCCGTTTTTTTGCAATTTATCTGAATATGCTTCTCGTAGAAATGGGCAACACAAACTAGAAAAAAGGCTACCAGAACGAAGATTAAGGATAATTATAAGGTAAAAAAATTATATTTACACGACCAGTATGTCAACTGATTAATGGATGCTGTTACATTCGGCGCTCCAACTTGGCAAATATTTTGAAGTTTGTAAATGTAGCCCGTGAACTGAAAACATAAAAGAGACTGCTATATTATGGTTTGCGTCTATACAGAAAAATTTGGGAGTAATAGCCTAACCGTTTTCTTTCGTAAATCTCATTTCTTCTGAAAGAGCTGAAATCTCTTTGAAATGGGATAAGTTAAAAAAAGGGAAAACGTATAACTAGACGTTTTTTTGAAATTGTCAACAGGAGATGTTGCGCTCACCAACACTGTGTTTTGACCAATACTCATCCATTAAAGGTATGTCAGTTAACCAAAAATTCCCATTAGAAAGTTAAATTTACTTTGGGAGCAAAACACAGATTTTCATTTTTGATGAAAATGTACCGATGTGTAGCTTAGACTCTAGATTTTGAGGGTATTTTTCATCGACCAACTTTATATATTTACTTTTCTCAATTCTAAGGAAGTCCTCAAGTTGATGTGGCAAATGGGAAATCCCCTGAGCAATCGTCTACATATCAACATCCCGATGGTCGACCGGCGCGAGCAAACGATGGTGGATTGGTAACGACATATACTGAGTCATTCGATGGGGCTTGCACGAAGACGATGGCTGCAGCTGATCCATGGTGGAAAGTAGAATTAGGTGAATCAGTCTCCGTCGATGTCGTCAAAGTTCTGAGTGGTGACGTAACAAATTCAGATTTAAATAACTTTGGTGTGTATGTTGGCACTCAAATATCACGTAAAACTTGCATAGAGGATCAGTCTCTTGCAAAATCAAAGCTAGGAGTGTACAAGTGTAAGTCACCAATAAGTGGCACCTATGTCCTTATTCAATCTTTCGAAAACAACAAGATCTTGTCTCTTTGCGAGGTGGAAGTGTATGGTAGGAAAGAAGCGACGCAAGCAAAACCTAGTAAGTTCACTATATTGTAGTAGTTCTATGCTAGATTTATTATTGTAAATGTATAATAATGATTTAATTAGAATCATAAAGGCTTGTGAGGTCTATATAAAATAGTGAAAAAGGGCAAAAGAGAAATAGAAAACTATTGAACAAATCCTTGTAAGAAGTACTAGTATGCCAGTTACGTAAACGACAAGGACTTGCGAATTGTGAGGGCACTCTACTGCGACCAGCCTTGCCGCAGTCCGACTTGCGGATGACAAGACAAAGTGGTTCACTATCAAACGTGGAGTCCACCAAGGATGTATAATGTCACCGAACCTCTTCAGCTGGTACTCAGAAATGATCCTCCGTATGCTCGAGTGCATGGATGAGGGAATCATTATCAAAGGTGTCAGGATCTTTGATACGCAGGTGACACGATCCTCATGGCTATGTCTGAAGAACAGCTTCAGCGTTTGTCAGACGTCATAGTCGCCGAAAGTGAGCAGCTCAGCCTTCCTATCAACAGCAAGAAGACGAAAGTGATGGTCATTTCGAAGTCAGAAGTGATGGTCATTTTGATTGACTCTCTGGTACGGTTGTGAATCATGGACGTTCACGGCCGAAACACGTAGAGACATCGCCGCTGCGGAAATGTGGTTGTATCGCCGCATACTTCGAGTTTCGTACGTCTACAGAGTCACTAACGTGCAGGTTCTAGAACGGGTTAGGATACGTCACGAAGTACTGAACAACATCGAGCAACGACAAGTTCCGGGATACGCAATCAGAAAGGAGGCTCTCGAAGAACTGAGCCTTTGCGGAAACGTCCCAGAAAAACGTGCACGCGGGGACCAGAGAAAACAATTACTCAAGAAGAACGTTGGTTTGACCAGGTACCTCTGGGACACCGTTAGAAATCAGCCTGAGAGGAAAAAGATAGTTTGCCAAACGCCGGATCGGCAATGACGCCTACGCCGAAAATTACGAAGCTTTGTAAAATTGGATTAGTAGGCTGGAGAGTACTAAATCATTAAAAATCGTCTTTCTTGTTTACGACACAATTTTCATCTTGATTGCTAAGGAAATGGATGACAATAATGATCAGAACCTGTTTTATATCTAAATGCAATGATTGCTGTTTAATGTTTTTACGATCCATAACAATTGATATAAGATGCTGCAATCGTATACTAAAACAAATGATAGCATTTTGTATAATTGTGGGTGGGTGTCGGTTTGTGTGGATGTGTTTATGTGAAGTGGTTAGATGGCAGGTCTAGGTTCCTGGATCCTTTAAACGAAATACCTAAATACGCTGCTGCTGTTAGTGTGCGCTTACATTACATCACCTGAAGGCAACTAATGTTTTTAATCTGGTGGAGGGCCTCCTGGCTGCCGAGGCGCACATGGATATTCTCAGATGGAAGATACCAGATCGATTGATTTTGCTCCCGGCAAACCAGAAAGGAGCTTGCCTGTTGGTCGGAACACAGTCCCATATGGTTAAAACTCAAGGTTAAACTATAAAAAATTCAACGTATCAGAAAACAGAAGATCTAAGCTTGGATACTTAAAACACAACTTCAAAAGTTTAATCCCTACAGCACATAAATAAAGCAATAACAGATAGCCACGAAAAGAGAAAGAGTCCCACGTAGATTTAGAGTTACGTACAGCATAACCCGTTAAAGACAAATGTAAACTAAGCTACGATGAAAACAGTGGGAAACTGACTGTTACTAATTACCATTTGCAAGTAATTGAAAGTCTTTTTATGGAGATGACCTCCGTCTCCTTGTGACGTCGTCATTTTTGAAGGGCGATGTAAATAAAGACATAGCAGAATGGTCCTTTTTATCGATTTAAGCGTTGTTCACTTATACTTAGCCTGGTGGGAGGGAAGCAAGTACGATTCCGAACTTATGTCAATATCACATCACTATTGGTATATTTTTGCTTCATTTGATAGAAGATGGGCAGAAAAGGACTACTGCCAAGTACCATTCAATTGGCTTCTGAAATTGTAAAGTGATAAAGCCGTGCTCTATTCCCCAACTTCGGAGACGAGTCGAGGAAGCACAAGTTATATGGACCTAAAAATGATAAAAGTGTGTAAATAGATAAGAGTGTCAGCCGTTTGGATAAGGTTCCTCTTCTTACACAACCTGTGAAACAAGGACTGCTAATTCCATAAGATGACACCTGTGTATTTGTGGAATTTATTGGATTCCTTTTCATTCAATTTTTATTCCTACTACTCAAGAAGCATAGTGGGGGCACAAGAAAAAAGGTCTTAAAAAATCTGATTGCTTTGTTATTCCAGCCATCAAGCCATTCCTAGTTTTAGAAGTTGGCAAACTGTCATCTTCTTGTGTTCTTCGCTTCACCGACCCGTAAAGAGCAGACTGGCCAAAAACTTTGAGGAAGGGAACAATAAACCTTTATTGTATCGTTTGAAAATACACACTACACTTATAGCTAGTCAAACTATCTATAGTTTATACTGTA
>JAAAKL020008028.1:0-16308 GCA_010016065.2 Carybdea cf. marsupialis auct. non (Linnaeus, 1758)
CATAAAAATACTGTTCCTATCATGAGACGGTAATAAGACTGCGTATGTATGTATATATGTAGGTATATATGTATGTATAACTAAAACACTAAAGGAAAACACGGGGAATTTACTACTCTGAGTTTTACGCTGAGGTAATCTTCAGGCAAATATACGCATGTATGTATGTTTGCACGTATGCACACACTTTTTTGTGAAAAAACATATGGAAGCAATTTTAACACTACTCAGTGACCAAATAAAATTTGATTAATTTTTCCGTGGAATTCTGATATAAAAAACATGTATTAAACAGTATATTACATCAACTATACCAAAGAGCAACGAAGTGTTTGCATTCTAGTTTTATAATTAAAGGTCAAGAATTCAAGCCATAGATTACTGAAGGTTTGCGGCTTTATAGCCTTCGTCTACAATGACCGGTGTACCTGTTATCTTTTACTTGGATCTATTAGAAATCTAAGCTTTAAAATCATTTTATTCTGCTATAATGTAATTCGTTATGTAACTTCATTAATTTCTTCTTCAATAAGTTCTAAATTTCTGATGTGAAGCAACATGATAGTTGGTAAAAGACCTCACGTTCAGTAACAGATGAGTGGTCTTCCGAATAACAAGATTCAGTTCCATTGAAATTAACATTAAAATTTAAACGATGGGATTAACTTTAAAGCATTAAATCGGATAACTTAGAATAACGAGAAGCATCTAGTTCTAGGCTTCCATTTGTAATCCAAAGGCTTACGGTTACGCATTACCTGTAATCTCAGTAGATGCAAGAATTACCTGTTATGTGGCTCCCTGTTATTAGCTCTTAAATTTCGCAATCAAACTCGAATAACGGACGATTTGAAATTATTATTATTAGATATAAAACAGACCTCCAAAGTGTTTTTAAATGTTAAGATATTTTTGGATGGCGACTAAAATCCTCCATTGTCATAGTAATAACGTAAGGCGACCTTTTAACTTCGGAAAATGTTCTTGGAGCATTTCGGTGGGATACGCACACATTAAGTCTCCGATTACGTCGTCTTGGTTCCATTTTGAGACTATTACAAAAGTAATCTTTTGGTAAGATGGAGGAATAAGAAATGAAGGAGATTTTTATCGTACTGTCGTGCTATTTAAGTCTGTATATATAATTACAATTAAAATGGTAAGATAAAGGAACGAGAAACGAAGGAGCCTCTCTTTCTTGTAGATCATTTGTTAAATTTTAGTACCCTTTTAAGACCGTATATGTTATAACAATAAGACTAATTAACGATCTTATTCATAATGCACCCACTGGATTTATGTCCTGAAATTTAATATGTGCCGGGAATAACGCTAACTGTTGTAGTCGTTTTCGATTCAAGTGGCAGAAGCTGTAAAGAAAAGTGCTTTGAAACTGTTGAAAAAGGTAATATTATGGCAAGATAGAGGAACCATAAACAAGGGGAAAATTTTTACTTTTAAGATCATTGGTTGTTGATAATTAATTGATATTAAAATCGTTATATGTCAGGTAAAAAATCAAGTAGTATTATCATTTTTGATTCTAATGGTATAGAATGTGAAAAATTTTAGAATATAATTGGCAGCAAACCGTTCACATTTCTTTTAGACAGATATGAATGTTGCAGCTGTTTATCGAAAGCCATGCGCTAGGATGAGAACCACATGCCTTTAATTTCAGTATAAGAGGCAACGAAACATACTTAATATTGATGTAAAACGGGACGTCGCTGAAGCAACTAAGTCTTATAGCACGACTTTTAACATGTTACACGAGGAAGGCCTCTGGTAGAAATCAGACAGTACCAACGATAAGGCCATAGTTAAACAAAACATTCTACGTTGTTCTCAAGGTTGCCATAACGCTGAAAATGAGCTTTCTCTATACACCTTGTTTCTGGACCGCAGCAATACACGAACCGTGCGATCTTACATACAGTCGTAATGCTGTTCGTATTAGACTCTCAGTCTATAATGCAAAGATTAGTGGGAGCGTAGCCCTACGGGTGGGTCTCTTGGCGTAGACCAGCACAGGAAAAAAGGGGAATCAGTGTGGAGAAACTTTTGTTTTAAAAAAATGCCTTTGTAATTTGGGGACAATCAGTAAAATGTTCATAGTTTATTAGATTTCAAGACGAAAAATCATCGGCCAGGTTAAAGAGGAGAAACAGAGGTGGGAGACAAATGGTATTGTCGACAATAACCCAAAAAGCCTAAAAGTAGGGCCGACATATCCCCCTTGCTTGCCATTAGTTCAGGAGCGATACAAAGTGTCTAATCAAACCGAAAGTATTCTATGTATCAAAAACAATCCTTCAGTGAAAATTCCATGTAGAGAAACTACTTATGTGTCATCAAAGTGAAAGACAATAGTAATAAAATGTATATTATATTTCATAAGATTAATTGTGCTTTATTAAGAAAGATAATCCACTGTAACTAGACTCCCACGATACCTGGGAAATTTAAATCTTTTCAAATTAATTCGAAGGCATTACAATCTGGCCTTCCTGGTCCACTCTGACACTTAAAGCCGCTTTGAGTCACCTGTCAGTATTATTGTCCCTTCCAGTTCCTTCTACTTTAAGATAATATTCTTTGTTGCCTGTGAAAAGCAACAATTTTGATGTAAATACTCTAGACGTTCAATAGACGGCGTAAAACCTACGTGCTCTTTGTGTATAAAATTAACTTGACGTAATCGTAATCGTTTACTTAGGGTAGTTCCAGTTAACAGCACACTGATTACCAGGGGTTTGTAATCTAAGAAATACTCGTATGTCAATGAAATCTAGAATTGCAGCAAGCATTATGTGGAAGTTTGCAAAGAGGCCTGGAATTGTTTTTGTATCACCGGTGCGCATGCGTAAAAGAAAGTATTATAACAAGCTACATTACATAAACAAAATCACATACACATATGTCTATATATATCACCTTGTATACAGATAGAAAATAAGCATTAAATATCATCCACAATGTAAATGACGAGAATGTAAATCAATGGCTGTATTTGCTATAGGCTTGCTAGGTCTTGCATCATACTATGTAAGTTTTGTTTGGTGTTTTTAAAATACGGCCTATAGTTTATAAAGAATGTTAGGTACCATAACTCTAAATATTTTAGTTAGTATGCATAACAAAGCTGCTTAAAACCTGTTGTTTACTGGGATAAAAGAGTGGTATTCTTATTTAGTATGCCATGATATCAATACAACTTTGTTGGAGAGCACTATGGATTCTTGCCATCATTTCAGTATGATGTTACTGCCAAAATAAGAGAACACTCGTCAGAGATAAACGTTGTGCTAAATTGAAATGCTATAATGACTTCGGATATAAAGTAAATAAAGTATTTTGTATTGAAACGGTGGCAACTGCCAAGAAGCAATAGGAATGCATACCGATAGATATAGGCAACATGTCTCTGCTATCATAAGAAGTAACCCTTCCACGTTTCACGCAAACACAAGAAAGAACAACAACAGCATTGTAAATAGGTCTTCAGTAGGTGAACATCTGCTGTTTAACCCAGCTTGCGCTGCATCATAAAATAACCACCGTTTCAGCATAATACAACGTGCTCGCTCAGCTTCTCACCTTAACGGTTTAGAGGCACTCTCTATAAAAAGGCGTTCTCCTGCATTGTGCCTCAAAAGAATTGGTGCTCAATACGAATACGCTGTGGTTTCATCGTGCTCATTATTTTCTCAATTCATTCCTATTGCTTCATGGCATTGTCACATTATCTATTAGCCAAATACTATAAAGCTATATTCTTGGTTTCCTCAAGTTCTGAATACGCGAAATTATGTCACATCCTTTAAACTTGTTTGCAGCTACAATGATAAACTACATTGCCATAACTAAATATGTAGTCCAATAATGAGATGTAATTACATTGTTTAATGAAGTGGCAAACCTGCCTTGTATCGAGTGAAGGATGTAAAAACAAAACAAAACAAAACTCGTTTTCAATTTTTATTAGAGACAAAGGTGTCTATAGAATTCATCATGAAATTAATCTTTTTGTAAGATTAATATTGTGACATGGATGGTCACCATGGTTTTAAAAAGATATATAAGATTGTGGTAAAATGTCATTGGTGAACTGAATTATAATGTCTAAACTAGCCATAATATCCTCCTTAAACAGTTTAAATGTAAAGCAAAAGGGATCAAAGTACAAAGAGCTTAGATAGCTGAGTATCACCATTTAGCATTTAGGGGGAGAGGAGTTGTTGAAATATAAATTTAAACTTTTTTCTGCATAGATACAGCTGCACAGTTAGATAAGGCAAAGAAACTTTGCCAAGCGAGTGCAGTAAGAAGCTACCAGATCTCATAAAATAGTAGTCATCTAACTCACCTAAAGAGTCCTCTTAACCTGAAGGAGACACCTCACTTCCTTGAGGTCGAGGATCAAGAGCCCAGACCGTGGAGAGCATCCTTTATAAGGTGGTTTGAACATGAATACCGAAGTAGGGATGAGAATCTTTCGAGCCTCGACCAGCAGGGTACAGCTTTTTGTCTTTTTCACTAAAAAACAGGAAGGGAAAAACTAAAAAGATATAGGTAGTCGGAGTTATTGGAGGGTCTGCACCCCGTTGTCAGTCGGTTGCTATCAATGGATCGAGCATCTTCCTTCTCAAAGTGAGGTCAATCGTTGGACGCCATTTCACTTCCCATCAAACAAAGATTGTAAACAATGTTACATAACGTGGCGGACCTTCCTGTGCTATCTTAACAGACGGGGGTCAGTACTCGTGACTACACGTTTTAGCTGTTGGGAACAATAGGAAGCTCGATCCAGTCTTTTTTAGAGAGCAGTGGTTGTTACACCTCTGTCAAGGGCCTATGCACTGATCTCTAAAGAAGACTGGATCGAGCTTCCCATTGTTTCCAACTACGAAAAAGTGTAGTCACGAGTACTGGCCCAATTAGTTAAATAGCGCAGAAAGTCCGCCATGTTGCGAAACATTGCTTATAAGCTTTGTGTGGTGGGGACTGAAATGGCGTCCAACGACTGACCTCACTTTCAGACGGGAGATGCTCGATCCAGTGCTTTTTAGAGATCAGTGGGCCTTTGTCATCCAAATAAAGCTACATCGCTATCTATTTGGACTGTCGTACTATCTATTTTGATAATTGTTCTTTGCTATAAAAAGCAGTTCTTTTATCCAGACTTGGTTCGCGTAATAACTTTATTACAAATATTTTAGCAGTCATGTATTATACAGCAATCCATAGTTTCTAATGTGTAGTATACTGACATTTTGGCATTATTTTCTCCAAATATCCACTATGTCTCTAAGACTACCAGTTGACCGTCTAAATATAGAAGATTACAGTTATAGATATAAATGATAAATACGTACAGTACAGTGATAAATAGTAAGGTACTAGGCATATCAATTTGTATCACGAAATCTGACTGTTTTTTAGGTACAGATACAAAGAGTAGTATAATGATGACGTCATAAGTTCATTTTTTACAAGGAAATCAATTTCCTTCTTCTAAATGGCGTTTAATATTCATTCTGATCAAGTTTCTACCAGTAGGTCATAGCACAGTATTAAGTAACTCGATGATCAGTTAGTAACTTTAGTCTCCTATACAGCTGTCTATACAGGTAGAAAGAATTTATAATAAGAATGATGACAAGGACTACATCGACCAGTTTCGGCTGTTGAATGAGATGAACTATCGTGGCAGTAGCCAAAACTACATAAGTAATACAATGCACCAGAAAAGGGTGTTCACCGACCGGTCAAAGCTGATCAGCCTCATTCCAATAAAGAGATAGCGGTGATTGGCGGACAAACCAATATTTAAAACTCATACCAACCATCAGATAACGTAAGGAAACATGGTTAATTTTCGTCATTTCAAAAAGTTAATAAATGTTTTTAAGTAAGATTTTAATGGGAGTGTTTCAAAACTTTGCAAGAGGGTAACTTAAATTTAAATCGCAACAATCTGACTTTCAAAAATTGTAATGGGACACTTAACTACTACTTCTATATAACTTTTTTACTTGATCATATTTATTACACTACAGATAGTATATAGGCGACAATATTCATGATCTCTGGGTCCAAAAGTTCAATGGTGAGAAATGTCTGCAGTTCTTTACAACATTAATTCGGATACTTGATAGACTGCAAAAGCCATCAACAAAATTTGCTTCCTACAGAAATAGTAAGCTGTACTCTGTACAGTTTACAATCTTGGTAAACCGAGGAAAAGGCAGTAAGAAAACCTTTATGTAAAGTTGCCTTAAGTTTACCCATATTTAAGCGACTTCATTATATGCCTCTGTTCAGGCATAAAAAATGTTTGAATTTTCAGTTATGAAACGTTGGTCCTAAAATGACGGCGTGCTTATTCTTAACGTAGTCAATTACTTATCAGGAGTGTCATACCTATCTACTGTGAAACTTCCTAGGAAATTTATCACAGAACTCAAACATGGGTGAGCATTGCTACAGAAGTTCTTGACAGGTAGGAATGACAGTGTTAAATATCTCTTGCTTTTGAACGTCGTTGTATTAATTCTTTGCTCAGTTTATAAGAAGATAGTAAACGCTGTTTGAAGACGAATCTTTGCAATAATCTTGCCGATTCACTTCGTAAGAGATCTTGCCTCTCTCGCATTATGCTGCCCGCTCGGTATTGTCAACCGGATATTCCTTCATCCTCGTGAAATGGCACCTGTCCTAAAGAGCTAGTTTAGTCTGCACGGGTTGATGTATTACTTACTAGACAGCAAAATAAAGAGAACCTTGCCGTGGCGAATTAATATAACCCCATAAACCCTGTTGAATCTAAGTCGGAATGTTGACTTACAAAGACGCCGACACCTCCCAGAAGCTGTCAGAAAATGACATGGTCTTCTTAGTTGCTTTGTAACGCAGCTCGTGGCTTAGTCAGATCATCACAGGCATTGTGATTTTGCCAGGGAAGGAAAACAAACCTTCTGCACTATAATCCAATGTAGTCGGGAACAAAAGGCGTCATTTTTGCATAGAAATGTCTTTAGAGCTCTTAACATGAGTAACGAAAAGGGTAGAATACATAGGTTACTGGAAGTACGTGATGAAATAGCAACGGTTAGGCCTATCGACATAACGATCCATTAATCGTTTTAAACGAACGCTAAAAGTACGAAAAAGAGCAGTTTATTCACTTTCTTTTAACTATGGGAAGCACCAAGAGTTTACTTTCACATTTGGCCTCTAAAACGTGACAGATGCACCCTGACGAAGGTCCAAAGTTTGTAGAATACCTAATCGTGGAACTCTGCGGGATTGGCTACTTTTCCCTAACATAAACCTTCTTAAATAAAATGACTTCTTTCCATCTCGTAAATACAAACATTAGCGAATTATCTCCTTCTGGTAAACTTTTCGTGACAATGTTTTAGACGGAAATAGAAATTGGTTTGTTGTCCGTAAGTCTTGGCGAATGGCCTAGTTTCTGATTTTATACCTTACAAACGCCTCCAACTGACAAGAATATATCTGGTAGACCCAGTATTTCACTATCGTACCTGGCTATATATGTTCTTGAGTTCTTAAACTTTCGGGGACGGCATTTTGGAACACTTTTACAACAAAATGTTTTAGCGGATTGTTTTTCGGCTTGCTACTCTTACTCGGGGCTTAGCATACTAAATTCTCTTATTTATCAGACCTTTCTATGATGATACATGGAATAAAAGAGTATTTAGTACGAAATATATCTTGGTACATAGCTGAATAAAATAACATTGTCATTGAATGGAGTGATTTAGTTCATCAGGGCAGCTGTAAAGAAAGACGGATACTAAGGAAAATTATCCGCTTCAAATATGTAAGATAGTGTGGAGCAGGGGTTTATTATCGTCACTATTTCTTCACAAAATATGACCTACTATTTCATTTTTCTCTTCCCCCCCCCAAAAAATCTGTATATCTAAAATGTTACATACTATCTTTATAGAAAATGCACGAAACGACGTAGGAAATCATTTTTTGGCATAGTACTCTGTCATTTTTTCCTCACAATCTCTACCTTCTCCCTATTACTTGCTCTTTCTTGCTTCCTCACTTTTTGATCGACCCCCTAAGGGTTTCTCTCTCCAGACTTAATACCTTCCTTATTTTGAATCTTGAAACCTCAACCTGTCTCTTTCCAATTAACGGCGTAGCTGTCCTTACCACTCTTAAGAAATTATTTTAATCCATGGTGCTCTCAACGTTCTTTGCTTCTTGCTGCATTAAGTTATATATTTTATATATATATATAACGTATTAATGATCTGTTATCAAGCTGCCATCCAGTACCACATTCTTTCTTTCTCTCTCAACTATTTCCGATGATAGCTTGTTTCGGACAAATTTCAGATACTGTTGGACGCTTCTAAAAAATAGTTAAAGTTTCGCAGGAGAAATCTATATTTTTATTATTAGTGTTTATATATTATGACGTAGTTATTGGGAACAAATGGCAAAAAAGTTTGATGAAACTTGATATCATTATTGCTAGCTACAGACTTTTGAAAACTATATATATCGCATTTATAGCTAGTGTTATGCGCTACCTAAATTATTTATTTTTGACGTGACTAATTTGTAACCCTTGCTACCTTAAGTGACTTTAACCTGATCATTATCACTAGAACATGGAAAATTCCAGTCAGCACCTGAGTATGTTCTTAAACTTGCTTTTTTAAAGTCTTTGTTAAAGATCAGGTAATCTCTCTGATTCTAGCTGTCCCCTTTTTGGCATTTCTAGGTTCATGAAAGTCTTGGGTGTTCTCCGAATATCTTATTACTTGACCACTTTCTGAAAAGTAACAAACTACTTTGTCTTCACAAAAATTAATGCACCACCCGTGATTATCAATACGTCCTTGGACATCCTTTGCATTCAGGACTGCCATGACCTAGCAGTAACTAGAAACGCAGAAAATATGATAACACCGGGATTTTACTTTCTCTCAATATCACGATGAAGTAGCGTGACTTGCTGTGGAGCTTGCCGTTTTCCAATCCTTTAGAAAGACTTCTCTAGTTCTTCTTCAGAGCTTTCAGATGTAGGTATATTCACCGTTATAATCAAACCCTTTTCCATAGATTGCATATTCTGATACTAAGAGTCACTTATGAGTCATAAAGATTTAGTACTTTACTGTTTGTTCAATATTCCAATTATTGGAACAGGTCGTTTATGTATTCCTGATGCCGTTTTCAATATCATCCACCTTAGTATGCCATTAAGCACTGGGTTGTTTCTAAGACTACATTTAGTACAATCGTCATGTCCTCCCTCCCCTTTATGATAGGGGCTGTCACCACTTTTGGAGCCAATTCATGAAAACCGTTAGAAATGCCTTCATAAGAGCCATTTCTTAGAAAGAGTTAACCATCTCTTTTTCTGGCAGGCAAGGCTCTTTAGTTTTACATGCCATGACTAAATGCATTACGATTTATTAACCATAGCCGGCGAGGAAAGACTAGGGAGAGCATTCTCTCTGTTACTTGCGGATATGCTAAGACCCTGCAATACTACCAAGTATGCAAATTGCCATAGGGTATCTTACACACCTCAGACATAAAAAGTTAGATCTGCGAAGTTATCTCAAGCTGTCACGTCGTTTCTCATGGATTACTTCCTATTCGACATTTTGCATCTTGTACTTGTATTAAATTACTCGCCGGAAGTGACACTTTTGACCGCCTTTGACTAGTAGGAAAGGAATATTAAGGAGCTAGTAAACACACGAGGTAGTATTTGTACACATTTTTCAAGAAAATGTCGACGCATACGTATTAATCGGAAGTGGAAGTGTTTTAAACATTTATTCATGAAAATAGTAAATATCGTTACGTCACAGATATCACTAGTGCAAAAAATAATGTTGGAGGCCCTTTTACCATGACAACAGTCCTAGCATGTTATAAATGAATATTAATTTTCTATATGATGATATTTATATTATCATATCAATGGCACATATGGACCAATGGTACTTTGGTTTTCTGAAAATCGAACGACCAGGGTTTGATTTGTGATACTAAGGTTCACCAAGCCTTCCATCTTTGCGGGTTTGTGAAATGTGAAATATTAATTAATGGGAAGTAGTGAACACTTGAATGGTATAAGAGTGGCACCCACCCCATTCTCCACGTGGGGTAGTAATGACTATGTGTATGACTACCGTCGAACCTCTTTTTTCCCTTTATAAATATTTAAATACACAGATCTTACAGAATTCTCAGTATTTGTATAGCTGTTTATTCCTATGGAAGTGCCAAAAAAGCACGGCATTGCATCCAGCCTCGACTGATAACAATCTTTGATGGTTCATACTCAGGTTGGCAGCATCTGAAGTATAGGCAGCTCTCTGTACCTCTAACTTACGGGTTGGGCGAGGGAATGTTCCTAGAATTTGAGTATTCGAGATTCTTAGAGTTGACCGTATTACACGAAATGTTTAAGGGAATAACAGATTTATTAAATACAGTTCCAGATTTGAAATACACATTATTCAAGATTTCAAGATTTGACTTTATTCCTATTGTTTTGGATATACGAATGCTCTACCGCCAGCACGTCCACCAAATCTGAAAATAACCCAGGATAGGTAGAGCTACGTGATGACCTGGATACGCTTTAGTTGTATTGCAGTTCTAAAAGATACATAAACGGTAGCAGCTGGAAACGAGGAACAGGGAAAAGTATTCTATCCGCTACAATGTTCAAACAGATTTACTTTTTTTAATTGACGCTCGCTAAATGCAACTCAAAATTTGTAAAAAAAACTTTTGCAATGGTTTGCATAACATTTTGTGTTCCAACAACTTCAGTGCGTTTTTTGTTGCTAGGAAAGGTAATGTTAATTTGCCAAAGAAAATGCGAATTTATAAGTAAATACTACAAGGTAACAATACAAAAGCATCAAAAGCTTGACAAATCTACAAATTAAATACGTCCGTTTTTAATCAAAGCAACAGAAAATGAGATAACAGCAAGTTTGGCAATTTATCCCTTTAACGCTATCACTTGGCGTTTTAACATGTAGACGTTTTCAAGAGTAAAATTTTAAACTGCGTAATAGAATGTTCTTGAGGTCCTTACTTGATAGAGTTGTTCCATCCCTTCCTCCCAACTGTAGTGAGAGTAATGTGAAAAAACACTATCTTAACAAGAACATGATTTGAAAAAGTGTTCTCTTAGGTGAAGTGAAAGAACTATGTATCCATTAGAGGGCCAAGGAAAGGTGGGCATGTCTCCTTAATTGTGTACAACAATCAGTTTTATGATAAACTTTACCCCTGCGCAGGAATACATAAGATCAAGGCTCCTGAAAGGAGAGCAGCTAAAATCAAATAGCTCGAATATCTGCCATAGATTGCTATAGGTTCATTGTAGTGACTTATCTAAGCACTGACGTATCATTTTTCCACGCTTTAATATGGATCAAGCTATATTGTCTTTAAAATAATCCTTTGAGGTTGATTCATATTTGTGATATTAATGCATTTATAAGCATCCAAAGTCATAAATAGGTGCCATCAGTCACATAGGAAACCATACTTCTAATCTAGCCGCTTGACTACTTCGTTTGGGTTGACGCAAAACTCGATTATGTTGCCTGTTCTATTTTAGTATTTAAACAGGCTCGAAACTCCTGAATAATAAAGTTTTATTATTTTGCACAACAAACTGTTTTTAAATAATATTAATATTTATGCATTGCATCTTATTTGACTGACGGATGAAAGAAATAGCATGCTTTCAACTATTAACACAATGGCTTTCACAGCACTTGAACTTTTCCTTCTTAAAAATCACTCTCTGCTTAGTGATTTGAAACGATCTCATCCTGGCAACTGGTCGTAATATACTGTTAAAGCAAGATTGGCGCTCATTCTAGGGTATTCTCAAATATTCTTCAGGACTGTTTACCCAATACAACTACTAAAACTCAATTTGCGTCATTTATACTAGAGTGTATCTGTACTGAATTGAGTTCCGTTGGCATTTGGACAACGGTAGGCTGAAACAGTTTTCTTTATTTCCGAGAATAATCCATTTATACACATTGTACAGCCTAGGGAAAAGCTTCATTGTCAAGTCTTGGACAGAGATGTGAAAAGGACTGTAGAAGTAAGTGTAGCTTTAGTAAACTATGTATTTTATAAATTTTATGAGTGATTGTAGAGGTAAATTATCAGTTTTGCTTCAAAGAATCAAAGTTAGATTAAATATATGTTGTATAGGTGAGCGTGATAGCAGGTGATTTCGAATTTGAATAACGAGTTGAAAGACGTGCGAATGAAAGAGTTCATTTAAGGTAACTAACTATGTCAATTATCGATCTTATATTTCTTTTCCTTGGAAGCAGTACGTTTTCGTAAAGTGTAAAAGGCAGGGAGGTTGGTTGCATCATAGAAGTTGGACTCAACATTTCAAAAAGCTTGATATTTCATTTTTAACAGCGACTGACATTTTCCTCAATTTGGTAAACAGAGTCTTCACCTGCTCTTCACTGCTGCAGGGTATAGCAGCGATGGGTTGAGCTGTCATTTTTGATATGGCAGTGTTCTACTTCTACGCTTCAATATACAAAGGACCCGACTCAAGAATACAGATATTAACTAGTTGATTTACAAGGGGCAATGGAGGGCTACTGTCACTAGGTAAGGGTAGGAGACAGTACTAACTCTGAAAGTCGTAATCGTTATGGGGAAACATCTGATTTCTTGATTGCTGACCTTTTATTGAAATTTGTTGGCATTTTTAAATTGTCAAAAAGTAAAAATTTGAACCAACTTTAACTCTAATGTTTTAGTTCATTATATGTTGAAACGATTGCTTGTTACTAAAATTCTTTCGAGCTAATAAGTTTATTTAGACTCCACTGCTTTCCATCTGAGATGCGTAAAACTAGCATCAACGCTAACTTGAGTCTTTAAAATTTATGATTTGTATTGTAATTTACGTTCTAACGTCAAACGAGATTATACTAAGGGGTTCTGACATCTCTTGATAAATTGCTATGTTGATGGTGTACCTTAGGCCATTGATGGTATGATTAAGGTATGACTAGAAAATTGTAAAGAATGTACAAACAAAGAAAGTCGATGTTGCGAACTGCAGTAGCAAGCATTCATAAACTGACTTTTTTTTATCATAAAGACAAATTAAATACTTATACGAAGTAATAGGTTTAACTGAAATGTTAATATGCCATCCCTAATATTCATCAAACAAATTGTGAGACCGTCTCCTAGACCGTCTCCACGACGTTATATCAGGAAAATCAGAATTCTGATATGTTTAAATACCCTACACACAGATTTCGTAGGGTTTTATCTGATAGGCAAATGGCAAGGATACTATTCAACTCGTAAAATGCTTAATTTACATCCAGCAAACCATCCCAGCATTTCCAGAGAAATGTGACTGATTTTATTTATGGAAAATTGTAACAATATATATATTATGAATTCTCAAAGCAGAAGTTTAATCCCTTTTCTAATATATAGACTTAATTTATCATAGAGTCAACTTTCTTGTGAAAATCAACAGATGGAACTTTACACGAAAGTAAATCTATAAAATAGACGTTCACACGAGCTTTACGGATTCCTTCGCCTTTCTTTTGATTCTTGCTTGTCAGTTTTGTTTATCAGTAATTCAAGTGTTATGATTGCCTCTTGGATGTATTTAAATACGAGTTATTGAGGCTCCGTTCCAAATATAATTTGACAGCGTGTTTAAACAGCATTACCTAATCAAGTAAGTAGTAACACAATAGGATTTTAAAAGTGGCCGTTCTGCTTTAAGCAAACCACACTGTTGATTTTTTAGGTTCTAGTAATAGAAAGAAAACTGAAAATAATAATTTAGACAGAAATCGAAGAACTTCCTTACTTTCTTATAATCATCTTTGTACATCAGCGTTGGCGCATTTTAAATTACAATGATGTTACAAAAATAGGCTTAACATTTAAAATTTAATTAAAACGTTATCTTGTGGTCGAATTTTGCTATTTAAAGTTTAATACCTTAGGTGCATTAACAACTCACAATCGATATCCTAGAAACGCCTGATATGTTAGAATCCATTAAAGGTAGTATTGTACTTAATTTAGCAACTATCTGAGTTTTACCTTTCGGAAGGCATGAGGAACGTTTGAAGAGCGTGAGTTTACAGTTTCAAGCGTTTTGCGAATTCACTCTTACACATTTTAATGGTTATGGGCCCATTAACAATAAAGGATAGGTAATGGTCATAATATCCCAACATTGCATCATATGTATCATGAAGCTCCAATTATCTAAATTTCGAGGAAAAAAATTATTGTATTGATCCTTATTCATCAACCCCTCATAACGTCTGTAGAGTAGATTTTTTGACTCATCTGTGATTTAGAGAGAAAAATGGAATTTGCTTAATTTATTCTAACTTTAAGAGCAATTTTCCTATGTTAAGTGTTGACAAAAGGAAACCGACGTTAGGAAAGTGTCATTTATTCTTAACCTTAATTAACATTTTTAAAGTCCACTGCATTCTTTGTCAATCAGACTTTGTCTAATGTATGGGTCTTTGTTCATAATATCAGAATCATGATGCAAAAATACTCATCACTGCCTTTATTTGAACTCAGACTAATTCATATAATATTCAGCTCCCTTTTTCGCATGATTGATTAAGATGAAAAAAAAATTATACCTTATCAACCAAATATTTTGGAAAGCATCCTAAGCTCAAAAAATTGATTTCTTAGGAACTACGAGGGTTAACGAACAAGTATTATTCTTGGAAAACAAGGTGGTGTTCAGTGAACCTCCCTTAATTTATGAAAGAGACAGCAGCCCCCAAAGCGTAGTCGCTCGTTCCTTAAACTTGCTAGGTACCGCATTCGGAGGATAAATTTATTGGTTATCCATCTTGATTCACAGCAATTAAATTGTTTAGAGAAAGCCATTCTTCTTTTAGAATCTCAGGTCGCTACGAATTGACAAAAAAATATTAGAAACTAACTGTTTGTTTTACCAGTGTGTTACTGCTGCTAGTAGACGTCGGTTTTACGTCCATCTACTATTGAGAAAATCTAATTATGCTGCTCATAATGTATGTAGAATTGTGCCAACTCGGGTTCAAATCCCTAACGCTCGGGTTCAAATCCCTAACGGAAATGCTCGAGACCATGATCGGGGACGCAGCACTGAGGGAATTGATTGTAGGAGTTTAAAATGACATATTCAATATAAAAATCTTGGTCGTTAAATAATCTGTTTCTGGTTGAATATATTTTATTGACTTCGTAACATCTTCAATTAACCTGTTATTGCCAGGAGACTACTAAACACAATATCGTATCCTTGTTTAGTACATATTAATAACTCGCTGATACACAACTCTGCCTAAGACGTGGCTTGCTCTTGGTTAGTCCTTGGTTAGCCCATAGCTTGCCCTTGGCTAACCCTTAGCTCCGAAATGTGCTTTTTATTACTATACTTTTGTTGAATAATTAGTCTATAAACTTGTTTTTTGTGACTCGTAGATTCCGAAAACTACCCTAGTATACGTCAATGCATGTTTTGCTCCCCTATTATTACGTATTCACATGTGTTTTTAACGTCCGAGCTATCTAATAATTGGATAAACATGCTGTTCAATTAACCCAAGGGGCTGAGGGTGGGGTCGGGTCTTTAACATGATCGCAGGTTAACATGAATCCAGTCACGCCCTATACATAGGAGAGGCTTGTGCAAGGGTGAAAATTCTGAAAGTATTTGTGGTAAAAACTATTTGACAACGAATTCTCGACGTTAATTGCAATGCATCATTGTTATAGCCAAGGAGAGATAAACATCTCGATTTTCTTGTTGATAATTGAAATGCACGAAGGCAAATAACATCGCATAAAAGATTTTATTGAGACTGTGGTCAACGCTCTCACTAAAGGAGAACCAAGTGAACCAAGATTGGGTTAGAAAATTGCAATGTTACCCTAACTGATGACTACTAAAAGAAATTATCTAAACCAGTTCGAAAGTCGTTTATCAATAATATCTATACTAATCCTCGGAGTTAAGGATAATTTTATATACAGCGTTTTATCTTATAATTATCATTATTATTATTATTATTATTTCAATCTCCATCAATCCTATCTGGTTCTGAATTGCGTCCTGATCTTATAGTAATTAAAGACAGAAAGCTCTTCCTTGTCGAACTTACTGTTGGATTTGAAACAAAATTAAGCGAAAACTTTGACCGTAAATCTTTAAAATATGAATCATTG
>JAAAKL020008029.1:0-16307 GCA_010016065.2 Carybdea cf. marsupialis auct. non (Linnaeus, 1758)
AAGGAGCATGTAGAGGAAATTATTAAGGACTTAAAAATATTTAAAACGAGGTTTTGACGTTACTTACAGAAACATAGAAAAGTCACGATCAACAAACCATGACGTCAACGCATTGTACAAAGTCACGACACACAACCCTGTTGCAAAGTCATGAGCAATATCCTTGTAGCTAGTCGTGGTAACAGGAGTTGAAACAATACAGGCTATTTACAATCAAAAATCAATGAATCAATCTGCTTGAAGAGGAAGCAAGTGCTGTATTGGCCTCTTGAGTAACTTGGCCATCGCGTCCCTAGATAAGATGATTAATGCGACCTAAAGTCCGAGCTAATCTAGGTGCATTGGCTTGATAAATGAGAACTATTCTTCCTGGCTGAATGTTCTCTAACAGGGTTCGATACCTAACTGTTTTGCAATCTCTAAGAGCTATTAAACACTCTGAATTTCTTAAACTTCCTACGGACTAGATTGTCTACGCTACTGTGCGGAATAGAAGTTAAATCAGTCTGTTGACGAGCTGGTAGAGAAGGAAAGTATGTTAGGTGGTCACCTGTTAAAAAATGGGAGAGGCACAGAGTGCCCTCTTTGTCCAAATGTAGGTCAATGGCCTCGAATTTAAGATAGCTTCAACCTCACATAAGAATGTACGAAGCTCCTCAAAATACAACTTAGCATTACCACAATTTTTCCTAAGGCATTTTTTGACACTCTGGACAAGACGTTCCAAGAATCCGCCCCACCAAACCCCCTCCCTATATTAAATATCCAGCGAATGTTCCAACCAACAGCAAAATCTTGAACAGCCCTGCTTCGTAGTACCCGGCAAATTTGCAAAAAATCCTTCTATACCTTTAAGAAGGTCTGAGCATTATCAGACAAAAAGGTACTGGGAAATGCAAGACGGCTGCAGAATCGGCACAAGGACATATTAAAGCAGGGGGTGCTTAAATCTTTGACTAACTCGTAAGTGTACACAACTAAGGGTACCAAAATAGAATGAACTTCATTGAAACTGAGGTTAGACTTCTGGATGCAACCTCCACAAAATAGGACCAAAAGTTGTTGTACCTTTGAGGTCGTGACAACTTTGCCATGATGCAAAATAGCACGCTCATCAGAGTAAAATCAACATTGTAATAACTGAAGCCAGTAAGTCTCAGACTGATGAAATTCAGCATGAGAAATCCGAAATGTTGACTCGGATGACAAATCCACTAACTTTATCAATGAAACGTAAAACATACGCAATGATACGAAAGAGCTTTGCCCAACTACTAAACTTCTGATATTGAATAGGAGATGACCAATCTGATCGGGGTTAAGCCGTGTTTCCATGTGTCCGTCATCCGCCATGTTCCATATGTCATCCCGTCTGTCATCTGACAGAGTTTTGTCGCATTTCCATGTGTCCGTCATCCATCATATATTTCGCGCGCTTTTATCACACGCCAAACTATAGTTTCAAAATGTCGCTGAGAGTAAAAACATGGTCTCTTAAGAAAGCAATGATCCTCTTGGATGACAGCAACAACGAGTTGTCACGTATGTGTGCACTAATACAAATGCAGAAGGAGAAACTCTCGAGACGTAAACACAGATTTTGGGTTCTGATATATTGAGAAGGCACAAGAATTTCGGAGCCTACTACCATTTGGTACGTGAACTGAATCTTGAGGATGGCCAATTCACAGCGTTTTTCCAGCTTACTATTGTTCTATCATATGTCGACGAGGAGGCAACAAGAAAAAATTTGACAAGGGAAAGCATAAGTGCCAAGGAGCCAAGGTATGGGGTGAAAATTAAACTAAACGATTGCCCTATTAAAGCCTGGCCTTCAAATGACTGTTCCCAAGACTGCCTATTTTTTTAGGCTTTCTGGAAACATTACGATTTTACGCCTTCCTTTTGTAACTGAAGTATTTAAATTATGCATTACATTTTTTATCTAAGTATTATTCTGGAGTAACCAGAATTATAAAAGAAAAAAACAACAGGTTTCTTGTGCTCTTTATGTCAAAAAAATACTATGACTGCTAATGAGGACTTCACAATTCCTAAAAATTTTTACTTTTGTTTCTATTTTATATTCCTAGATAACTTTTCAACGCTAACTTAATGGTTTTCAGAACATTTAACAATCCAGACAAATCTTAATGGGCCCATTAAGGGGGCTGTGTAAAAAGGTTTTAGACATTCCATTAACTGATTCCTAAAAATGTTTTAATGTGAGAAATATAGTTAAAACAGATCTAAGCTCAACCTCAGCTCCATATCATCTGTGAATAGCTTCTGGAGTTGTCAGCTGGATCCCTAAGAGCCAACATTTTTTCTCTGGTAATCATCACTTTATTGGTATTTATTTAATAATTGAAAATGTGATGATGTACTCCCCCTATAATGATCTCAAAAGAGTAAGAAACTAATGAAAAACAAAGGCTGAGAGCACACAAGAAAACTATTTTTAAAATAACAGCAACAGTTGCATAATATCAGTCGCAAATAAAGTCATTCTCTTTGTTCAACCTCACAAATGAGCTGCATGATTCTTGCTTTGAGAAGTCCTTGCTTCTCATCGCTAAGCCTTCGTAAACGGATGGCACAACCCCCAAAGAACATATCATTGTCATCTTTGGGAGGCTCTAGCAGTAATTGATACTGCTGCTCCCGCTTTTCTTGCCGCTCCATAAGCTGGGTGATATACATTTCCATATCTGCAGCTCTGCTTCTTTTTCTTTGTCTTTGTCTTTTTCTCTCTGCTGACTTATCATTTTCTCTTCCTGCTTCTTGCAGTAGTTCCCCTGGCTGTGCTCACTTATCTGGCGAAATATCCACGAGGAGTACCTTAGCATAACCAAAACAGAAAATGACGGGCTTAAAATACCAGATCGCTTTCAAAAGAAGATGCAGTTTCCTTACTGCATTGGAGCACTGGATGGGAAACATGTAGTTATACAAGAAACAAGCCACAGAAAACTGGTTCAATGTATTACAACTACAAGCACCAGTTTTCTATTGTGGTTTTGGCATTGGTGGATGCTAATCTGTGCTTTACTATGGTCGATATAGGAAGCTATGGTAGCAGGGAAAGGAGGGTAGTCGAAAATGCATTTGGTTTATAAGCTGCAAGGTGGCGCGTGTTCCATACTAAAATAGCTGTGCTTCCGCAAAGAGTTAACCACATTGTCAAAGCATCATGTGTGTTACACAATTTAGCCCAGAAGGCAAGCACAGCAAATGACATTAACTTGCTTTTAGAAGACTCGACAAAGGGGTGTACTGAAATGTTACAGATTATGCCACGATTTGGTTATAGAAGTTCTGAGTATCAGATATCAGGGACACCTTGAAAAGGTATTTTTGTGAGGAAGATGTACTAGCATGGCAGACAGTCCACAGTATGTGTATTCACTCAAACATGTGACTATACCTGGCCTAGTAACAAGGGAGGTCAAACAAATTGGTGCCAAATAACAAAATCAGAGGATAAGGGTGAAATCCCTACTAATATAAATGTAAGAGAGGGTGCACAAATTCCATATTTCTTGCCAACTATTTACATTTAAGCAATTATTTAAACTTGTTTCTAACACACAATAACACTGAGTTAGATGTTTGTACACAGGTTATTACAGGGCACTATAGGATCTCCTGGTGCATCGGATATGTTAAATCATTTAATTACAATAATATTTTTGTATGTAAAGACAAGCAACAAGCAACTTAACTCAAAGAGCAAAAGATTTAAATAACATCAGTGACTGAGACATTTGTCATGCTGGCAATTTGAAAATTTATCTCTGCTCTTTATAGTATATTTTTGTCAATAGTTGAAGAGCAGACATATTTTTCTGTGTATAAAAGATTATAATGGACTCCAAAAATACACTTCAAATTCAGAGCTTTCAATATTATCTTCAGTTTCAAGAAATAAAATGTATCTGTCATCTCGGATATTGTATTGTCAAGAACTAAACCCTAAATTGCTAATAAACAAAAATTCTGTATGCTTACTCTGTGACAGATATATCCATGTCCTCATTACTAGCTGATGAGTTGGCAAGCTCTTCAAGTGCACAGGCCGCCTGAATGTTTGTTTCAGTGCTAAAAAGGAGAACAAAAATATTATAAGCAACAGGCAATAGCATAATGTTGGTAAAACAAAAACTACAGCTATATGATCTATATTTGCTGCATAAAGTAAGTGCTAACATTAGGATTTCACAGTAGATCTACTGTAAGCTCTCGCATTTGTGATAAGTCTGATTGAACATATATGTAATACAACACAAACAGGTTTAAATATGCCACTATGCTTTGATATCAAAGGAATACAGATGAACAAATGAAGTAGGTGGCGAAACATAAATTATATAATGCAAGACAATAAAAGCCAGTTGGATAACATCCTCCAAACCTGTTCTCTTCAACAAAAGTCTCAAGAAACTGCATTTGATCCCAAAATTCCCACCTCTGCGTCCTCGTCGCAGCCTGACCACTTCTGGACTCTCTCATTTGCCTTCGTATCCTTATGTAGGTGTCCTTCAAGCTCCGCCATCGCTTCTTATATTCTTCACCTGAATTGGAAACGTAAAAGAACGAAGAGATGACAGATAATTTAACCAGGTGAAAATGCAATATTTATTTAATTCAATGGGGAGACCCAGATTCAAATGACAAAGGCGTTGATAGTGGGTCAGATTCCAAAGTATTATTATGTCATGTGGAACGACGAGTGGATACACATCTCTGTTTGTAAATAAATTTGGACCACATTATATTGAGTATATAATGTTTCGACTGTTCAATTGTATTTAGTATGACTTGTAATACAAACCGTGTTTGAATAAGCAAAGAAAGTAATGTCACCTGTCACTCACCTGTCAAAATTGAGGGTAGTGTTGACTGTTAATTTCTAAAACTCAACACAAGTGCCTGGCGTTTCATACACAAATACAAAGTAGGAAGACTGTTTTGACATCAGTCCATAAGACGTAGTCTTTCATCTGTTGATCCCACGTGTTCTTGATAAAATTTGAGTCCCTGTAGAGCTCATACTTGGCATTAAACAAGGCTGGCTCCGCACGGACTAATTCAATGAGACTGTCAGACGTTTCTGAAAAACACTTTCCTTTACCCATTGTGAATTTTTACAGTTCAAATAAGCAATTACTAACAGGATTTTTATTCAAACTTTGATCGATTGACTGAACAAGAAAGCTGAGGTTATGCCCCGCTGCTAGCTGAATTTAATCCTTAACCTCGTGGCTCGGACTTCGAGTCGAGAACGAGGTAAATCTAAAATGGTAGTCGTCCGTCATCCGTCAAAATTGGGTCATGGTCCGAAAGTAATTTGACGTATGGAATGACTGATGACGGACACGGACACATGGAAACACGGCTTAAGGCTGGTACTGTGGTGACAACACATTTCTTCTCTTCCAAGATACATGCCTCTGGTGGAGTAACAGAGGTGGATGGTGGGAGCCAAAAAGAGGGATCTAAGCATAACCACTGAGGGCCAAGCCACCACTGCTGTGATTCCTGTAATACATGAGCTGAGATGCCCGAGAAGGGGAGATCAGAAGGTTTGCTATCACCAGAACAATGTCCCCAAGTGGAAGTGGATTCATTCTCTGAAACACTGATACCAATACTTGTACTTTCTGAAACTTCGTCTTCTAGAGGAATTAAAGAACTAGGTTTAGCAAAGTCTGGCGACAAACAAATATTAACAAGAAGACTATCCTCAAACAAAGGGCGAGACAACAAATATCCAAACTTGGATGACATAGCAATAGGGCCAGAGTTACCACGGATTACGATCAATATATCTATTGAATGCTGCCGAGCATATAACATGTTGGGGTCAGCTAAAGGTAAATTGCATAAATGGGGAAACTGCCCACAGGGGACAATGGTACCAACTTGTAAAGGGGCACAAATAGTGTTAACAGTTAACACCTGTAATGAAAAGGCCAACAAACTGTTGAATGGCGATAAACATAATTCTGAAACATCACATTTGTGTGTAATACTGCCCCAAAACGGGTAAACTTGACCTGCGACTGAGATCACGACAGATGAAGGACCGTTGAGTACCCTTATCAAAAAAAATTCGCACTGTAACACCGTGCGAAAAATCAGAACTAGATGAGGCCTTGCATAAGGTGTCTGTGATAAAACATTACACGTAGGGGTGGTGCTGTTCGTCTGTGAAAAAACCTCAACAGTTGGACAAAAGTGACGGAGGAGAATTAACTGGCTGTGATGACTGATTCCTCTAACTGTTCTGACTGGACGAACTATCACAAATAGAAATATGATGCGGTTGATTACATCTATGACATCGATAGCTAGATGAGCAATACAGTCTTCCCGAATTCCTACGACGATACATAAAAACGAGGCCATACTTAGTAAATTGTAAACAAAGCGTTTCCTCTGTGTGGGAAGTCACACGTTTTTCTAGTTCTGTCGATATCGATTTTACATGTTATGAATTATCGTAGAGATGTCGTCCATAAGTTCAAGAAGTCGCTCGAACTAGCGGATTTAACTGCAACCTAAAATTTGAACATTACACCGGGCTTGTAGGAAGTAATTTGAGAAATAGGAGAAGAAATATTATATGTTTTAACCCCCCTTTTAGCAAAACTTAAACTTGTAGATAAACACTTTCCAAAAAATTCTCCGATGAGCAAAATCTTCAATAGGAATTCCATCAAGGTTAGTTATTCATGCATGCAAAACGTCAGAAGCATAATAAACCAACATAATAACAAAATTATGCGCCGCGGCAACGAATTAAGTAAGGAAACCCCTAAATGTAACTGTAGGTATAGTAATAGTTGCTCCTAAGAAGGTAAGTGTTAATCTAAGGGCATAGTATATAAAGCGCAAGTAGTAGAAACACGTTCTAACAACAGTCAAACATACATAGGGATGTTTAGTGCAATGGTAAGCTCTTCGCTTTCGGAGTGAGAGATCCTGGGTTCGAACCGGGCCGGGTAGTTCATGACTGCTTGTGTATATATGTATACTTAAACGTAAACAGATAAAAAGCATAGCTAAGAACATGTATTAAAACAACAAAGCTAAATGTGCTTTTGCAAGCTTTCAGAAATATATTTCCTTCTTCAGGCTGTAATATATATATATATATATGTAGCAATATTTATTCAAAAACTATACACTGGTGTTCAAAATAGTTTCATTTGGAAATTTACAATTTGAATTATTTGTCTCTGTACGATACATCAAATTCCAAACTAAAAGAAAGAGTTTAATTCAAAAGAAAGTATGTTGGAATCGAATTGAAATTTTATTGGCTGGAAGTGCAAGTAAAACGTTGCAGCCACAGTATTATAGATTTACTATCAACCTTTTGAACACTGGTGTTTATTACTTGAAATATAATGTGTACTTTGCCTTTAATAAATACCTGTCAACACATGCAGTTTGTAGATTGTCCTTAATTTATCAACCAGATTTACAAAATAATCTCTGTCAAAGGGAGTTCTTGCTATTAACAATCCATTAAAAGTATACACAACAAAGTAACAAAACTCAGCACCACAAAGATCCATTGACATCTGAATTTGGGTATAATATCCAAAAGGGTGACTCCTCTTTTAGCTCTGGCTCTTCCATTGATAAGGTGCATATAAACCTCTTGTCATGGAGCAGGTCCTGTGGTGAACAGTTACACCTTGTTCTTGGGCACTTGGGCACCCAACCAGAACAAATTTGGCTGTAAAACTAGTCCTGTTTTGCGAACATTGATGTCATGTTTTAGTGAATGCTTAACATAATCTGAATAGAGATCCCGAGCAGTTGATTCATACACTCTTCCGTGTTTAAGGTTGCTGCTTGATGTCATTGGTGATGCATACCTTTGGTTTTGCATAAGATCTTTCACTATCACCTCAAAATTCCGGTATTGCCTCAGTTGAAACCATTTATTGGAATCACTTTGTTCCAGTGTTTCTGTCTCTATCCTGTAACCGTCCTCTGCGGTCACTTTTATACACTTTACAAATGCTAATTGCGTTGGGCTAAAATCACACCCAATAGTGGGCACAACATGCACAACATGATCTGGTAAAAAGTCAATCGGCAATTGTACATAACTGTGAGATGTTTGGCTAGCAGTTTCTTCTTTACGTATGTTTGTAGCAACATGCATGTGTGCTTCCACTGGTGACAACTGATGTGATAAAATGGAACCCAAAAAGAATTCGCCATACTTCGTGCTGCATGTTCTCTACGTAGAAACATTCATGCAGTGTGCAAACCCTATTCCCCTGTCCTTTTGCTTAGCTGACTTTCAAAGTTTAACATTCTTTCGCAATCAGGCTTCTTCAGTCTTGAATCGTATCACGTGCAATTTATACCTTTCTTCTTATTGAAACTTTTAATACAACTTGTCATTATTGGGTCCTTAAAGCTGCGATTTTCGGAAGGTATTCCCCATTGCCGTTTTCTACTCGTACATGCAACTTCCTCTGGCACAACGTCTAGCTGCTGTAGCGAGTAATCTGCAAGTTCGAACAACAAGGCCATAGTATGGTTGCAATACCCACTCTTAACAGCTGGACATGAGCAGTGTGCTGTTGAAACACTGTTGAAATGACGACATCCCTGAACACATTTTGCATACTTGCTTTACATTTACACTTAACATAGAAAAACTTTTCCTCGGCAATTGTATACACTGTATCGGCAGAAATATAACGTTCTGCCTTGAATTTGCGTCCGAGATCAATGGTCTCTTGTATGTATACACCGCTTTTCCCACTATTATTTCGATGGTCTTCTATCACCTTTATAGTGATAATGGGCATGTCTTTTAAAGATTTCCCCCATTCCTTCTCCTTGTTGACGATGGAGGAATATGTCTCTGATGTACAATGTTCTCTTGCATCAAATTCCTTCCCTGCTTGGTCTTCTTTGTGACTTCCAATTTACGATTCAGGAGAAAAGCAAGTTTCTGCTATAGAATAACCATACAACTCATTCGAATTTGGCTTTCAACTCATCCCGAAGAACTACTGCACTTCACAACGATTTGTTTGTAACTTTGCAGTTCATAAGTATGGCCTCGTTTTCATGTGCAACGTAATCGAGGAGAGAGTAATTCGGGAAAGGTGTATTGGCCTTGAGATGACCACTATCTAGACATATAAAACACAACCGCCTACATTTAATGAATTGAACTCGATCCTCAATAGTAGGAAGAGCTAAACACTTCCAGCTTCAATGCCACCCCGAACAATAAACAGAACATGTCTGGCGATCACGAGAAGACGAGCCAGACACATCACGAGAAGACGAGCCAGACACATCACTTCTTAAACTACTGCCCGCTACTAAAGCGGAAGCTGTAGACGGGGGATTACCCGTACGCAAAAAACCTTGCTTAGATGCGTTAGCAGTGGATATGCGATTGGAGCACGAACGCTCCCTCGCCTCGATTTCGTACAATAGCCTAGTACAGACATCTTTGAATGTCCACTGCTCGTCGCTTGAAAGCACTCGATTTATCTGAAGACTAATGTCGTCCGGTAGTTTCTCTTAAACTAAAGGCAGTAAAAATGCTCCATATTCAGTCAAAGAGACGCCTAAACTATCAAGGCCCTGAATATGGCAAGTCAACGTGTCATAAAATGAACGTAAAGATTTAACACCACAAGAGTTACTTACATTCTTTAATCTTAGCAATTGCGACATATGAGCACTGACGATTGCTTGTTTCCTTTCAAAACGTCTCTCTAATGCCCAATGCTGCCTGGTAATTGGCAGCAGCCAAAGTAAGTCCCGCTATCGATTCCCTGGCAGTGCCAAGCAGTTTAGGCTTTAGATATTGAAACTTTTCCACTGCAGTGAGCTCGGGGTTTTCTTGGACACAGGAAATCCATCCCAAAAAGATGTCCTCTGGGTGAGGTCTCCATCGAATGACTCCAAAAACAGCTTAGTGAGTTTAAACTGGTGATATTCCGAGTTAGAAGAGGAAGAGATAGAAGTATCCAAAACTGTTCTTGAGGGGGATTCGATAGATAACAACTGCCGCTCCAGCGAAGAAATGTTACAAGGAATGGTAGCATTTACTTGGTCTGTAGATTCGGTTTTATTTAATACGTCGTCAGCACCAAGATCGTTTGAAATCTTCTTCTTTAGCTTGTCCTTTAAAATGTATAAGTTTTTTCTAATGTCTTCAGGATCGGTTGTGTTTGTAGCCTGCATACGTCGGGTAGCTGCACCACGCGTAGCACCACGTTTCTTAACCAAATCCTGGAGTGAAGCATCAACAGATTGTGTGGCCATATCCAAAAAATGTAAATTCCAAAAGTAAACCCTTCTCGCAGCGCCAAGTGTAAGGTCGCTTAGAATCAGTAAAACTCTTAAAATATGATTTCCATATATAATGTCGCAACAATCCAATGAAATAACAATCTTCAATATATCACTTCACTTGATCTTCACTAAATTACACGAAAAACGCAGCTACTTTTATACAAGAAAATGAATCATTAAAATGAATGGAAGGAAAACTGACAGCTAAAAATACAACTATGATTTACATAGAAGGAACACGCAGAGGAAATTTAGAGGACTTAAAGATATTTAAAACGAGGTTCTGGCGTTAAAGTAACTACTTACAGAAACATAGAAAAGTTATGTAGTCACGATCGACAAACCGTGACGTCAACGCATTGTACAAAGTCACGACAAATCGTGCAGAAAACAAATATCTGCTAAACCGCGTACCACAGATATTTTTTATATTCTGCCCTTATAAACAGAATTATTGATCCCATAACAACAAGGAAATAACGAAGCAAGAATTTGGGTTATTGGTTATGGGTCGGTACAGGACAACGTAACATACGAAAGTCGCAAAGCATGTCCTAAAGAAGGGAGGAGAACGAACAGAAAGATTAATATCTCTACTAAATAACTGTTATATTTTTATACTTATCTTGTAACAAGGACCAATACGATTTCTTGGCGATATTGTCTTTTCGACGGTTTGACGCCCTCTGAATTGTAGTGCAGCACTTTGTTCTCTTGAGACGTTGCTTCTCCTTAACATTTCTCTCTGCACTCTTTTCGGCACGGTACATTTTTTTCTCGTCGTCCGAATCTGAGGCGCGGTTGTCGCTTCAGTATTTGCTGACTGTAGCCCATCCGAATTCGCTTTTATCAGCCTGCTCTATAGCCTTAATGCGCTTCTCCACTAGGTTCGCTCCCTCTTCCAGCGATCTCTTTAGCTTTCCTGCGGATCCTGCTTTAAGATGATCCAAATTTTCGTCAAACATTTCTAGTACCTGTTGGCAGTAGTCGTACTGCTACTGACTGCCTTTCCTCTTGCTAGAAAATGTTTCCCCGTTTGCTTTCTTAACTTCCAATTCGATTGTCGATGAATTTTCTTCCTTGAATGGCTGGGCAAAAGCATGAATTTTTTCCTCTAAAACAGAGGACATAGCCTTAACAGCTTCATTAATAATTTCTTGCGCAGCCATTTTATGAGAGGTTGTGGTTTGAAGTATTCAGCCCGAACGATACACAAAATTTAAGAGACTTTGTCGTTTAAAGTGTTCAACCCGAAGGGTTAGACTAAACAGCGTACCGCAGATATTTTTACAGTTCTTTCTGTAGCCCTTTCTAATGAGAGTTTTTGTGTCTCCCAAAACTTCAGCGCTGAAGACCCACTTACCTTCTGCTACGTACCAAATTATCCCCAAAGTAACTATTCCATCCCGAAGGAATGGGCTGAAGGACTGCCACCATTCCGCATAGGTAAGCCAATAGTGCGCTTCCAAAGGAACCCCTTTTTGTCTAGTCTATAAATCGTACATATGTCACTTCTTAAACTTGCCTAAAACTTCATTTGGCAAATGGCTGATCAGCAGTGAAACAGCAACAAGAAGACACCAGATTAGTCAAACAAAGACCATAAAAACGTGTTCTCTGAAAATATGCAAACTTGCTCACTTTGGATTAAATTATTTATTTCAATTGTCCTGTACTGTCCTTCCTTTTATCCAGTTATAACAAACCGGAGCACAGTTCGTTTACTTTCATCGGCTTACTGAATCTCCGATCCTTTCTGGTATATTTCATGTAAAAACTTGCTACATTCCGCCACAGATTGTATCGTTACAATAACAGGTTGTCTATAAGCAACGCATTTAACAATAACAAAACCAGATTAGTTTTGTGCTTCAATAACATATCTTCTGATTCAGTACAAAACAATCAAGGCAAGAGTAAACATACACTACAATAAACACTACGAAAAAGTATATTTAAAAATTGTTTTCTTACAACAAATCTGCTGATTAATTTAAAACGCCTGAAATACATACACCAGTATGGAAAATGTAATGCACCATACAATGCAATGCAATAATACAATGCATCATAAATGCTTTCATCTAAACTCGCTTTTGGCATTGGATTCAGCCGATACAGACTTTTCCCGAAGATAAGAAAGCTGTTTGAGATTGGTTGCGTTTCCTCCAGCAGGGTCGTCAGAGGCCAAACGAGCGGTATCGGGAATAAGGCTTCAATGACTGCTGTGCGCAAAAGTAACCTCAACTTGTTACAGATAAAGCATATAATAGAAATCGACATAGAAGAGGTGATCGACACTTTTACTATTCTTTATAAGCGGAAGATGTCAACATTGTTTATGTCTGGTGGTGGCACATAATGTATTTGTAACAAGTACCGACTACATCGCTGCTGTGCACTTTAACAATGATTTTTTCTCATTTGAATATTTTTCCTTCCTTCTCCTTCCTATTGTCACGTCAAGGAAGCCATGATATGTATTAAGAGAGTTGACAGTTAATGTGAAAAGCAAAAAGGTCTATCGTAGGATAAAAATCTAACATGAAATTGCAATTTTTAAACATTTTCACCCCCAATTTCATGTAATGATGACCCAGCATTTTATGATATTTTCATGAAAAATCCCCTGCCTGAAGGCTGAAAATCCACCCAAGAGCACTTTAATATGCCCCCCCATTTTTTTTTAAATTTGAAAAAAATACCCATCCCTACCGCTTACTCGATATCCTCTAATATTAAGAACGGAAGAGTATGATGTATTATCAATACAGAGTTATTAATAATAATTTGGGCATTTTGTTCCTGAATGTTTAAATGCATTGCATGATGTTGCTCTTGCATCTGGGTAAAAAGTCTCTGCTGACCTTTCATCATGTCTCTAAACGTTTCCAATGTTGACTTTTTTTCTTTTAATTCCCCTCTTTAAGCTGCTGTTCCTGCTCTTTTGCCTCTCTCCATAATCTAACTCCTTCCTCCTCTAGCTGATACATGTCGCTACCTCCTGCCTTTCGTTTTCGGCGTGGGGTGACATCTGCTGTTTCCGATTAATGTCGACGCTGGGTTTCCCTCCTCTTCTCTGTAGCTTTAAGCCTTATATCCTCTGCCTGTTCCCTTTCCTTCCTCTTCGTCTCAGCATCTATCCTTCCAATCTCGGGTCATGCAGCCGTGACCTCCTCTATCCTAAAACTGATTTCGTGCCCTCAATCCCAGAAGCTCTCTTCTCCACTGCTTTATTTTTCATAAACACTTCCATTAAGCTCCTGACCTTGTTCCTTACTGCTCTTGCAGTAACTCGAAATGAAGGCGTCTCTAGCTCGTTCAACTTGTCAGCTATATCTCTCCTAGCTTGACCCCTCTCCTTTGAATTGGGGTGATGCATGTAAGGCTCTTGTGATAGCAATTCCACTACTAATCATTTCTCATGTTCTTTTGCTGTACCACGTGAGAGGAGCAGATATTGTAAGGCACAAGGAGCTGAAGTGTTTCTTACTAGAGCTAAATCTGTGGCCCACAGTACTGTACGCTGAAGTTATTTGCTTATACTTAGTTACACGAGGTCAGGCTTCCTCCAGTTATGAAATGGGTGGTTCCACCACTCCTAGCGATCATCAGACTATTTCTGATCATTGTGCATGATAGTTTGAGTACAGTATGGTTAGTAAAGGAGGCATAGAACAGTATACAGCGAATAAGGGTAATAACATCAAGGTCCTGCCTCTTATTTTTTTCTTCCCTCCCTTCTCACAACTAGTGTTTTTGTAGCTTTTCTTTCTAGCTTTTCCAAACTACTGTTGTAACCCACGTATGGCTTACACTGCGCATAATGATATGATTTGCCAGAAAGATACAGTTCTAAGATACAACATATCCTACTTTTACTTACCAGCTGGCTCATACAGATTTGATATCAATCTATTGACAGCTACGACGGACTGATATTTCAGGGCATGAACCCTTTTTTTTCCCCTTGTAAACCATCCTTTGGTTCTCTCCGGGTCGGCATATTGGTCTTTCAGTGCCATCGATAAAACTCCAATAATTGTCTAAAGCGTGGCTTTGATTATATATGGCGATTGCATAGCCTTTCAGTAGGTCTCTAGATAGCCAGGATTGATCAATTGAGCTCAGCATGTGTCTGTGGTTTGTGTCTATGTGTCCTCCGTACACTCCAACACTGACCTACCAAATCTTGGAATCGTGTCACTGTACCGGCAATTTTGTGGCTCTGGTACCATTTGAGCAGATTATCTCCTTAGGCAACCTCAAAGCATCTGCCAACCTAGGTATATGCTCCTTGGAGAAGCGAAACTCGGACAAGCACTAGTCTTCTAGTAAATTGTTTAAACGAAACGATCGTAATTCCAGTAGGGATAAACCTTGAAGAAAAGCATGAAGTTTGTTTACAATAAAGTGGTCTTGGTCTTCACATTTACACCTAAACGTGAAAATACCGAGGTCGAGAACAAGACATCTTTGCTTGGGGTCCTTGTCCTGGTCCTGGTCCTCGCATGTAAAACTCCCTATTGTTTACACGAGATCGGATCAATCGGACCAATGAAGCACAGCATTCCAAACAATCTTTTGTATTAATCTCTTCATAACAAACCCAGAAATGTAAAATAAAACATCATTTGACCCAAATGATTTATGGTTGAGAAGGGATAAGTGGCCATGGCTGATTAAAGTGGAATCAGAGTTCCATCCAAGTCTTGATCTTATCTTACTAAAATACATTTCTATAGGGTGACAATCTGTATGTGAGGACATAATCAAAATTTTGTGATTCACGGTAAAACAATTTCCTTGCAATCTTGAAGATTGAATTAACAGCCATACCAAATCCATTGATGAATGTTTTCCATGGTCCATTTACAATTTTACCACCACCACCAAACATAACAAATGCTGTTGTACCGCCCTTGCTATCTCTTCCTTCTCATCAACACTTTTGGTAGTCAGAGGTTGCTTTGAGTATTTTCCAAAATGTTCAAAAGATCTTCGATATAAAGTCTGCAGTTGCTTTGCATTCTTTAAATGTGGGTTTTTTTATTTTTTGTAGGTAATTCAGTGCACTAGACACTGAATGACTTAATGTTTGTGCAGCGACATTTACTTTCATTTTGTGTTTCCGGAAGAATATATGACTATACACCCAAGTGTAATACATCCTTCCTCTGTAAGTTGTAAAGACTGGAAATATAAGCCCACTTTATCTTGGACCCATCTGGTGTGTGGAAAATTCCCATGTCACCCAGAGCTTTTGTTGTCAGTTTCAGCAAGTGACATAGCTCAGCTTGACGGTTCCTTTCCACACCCAACAGATCCAGGCAGAAAGCTGTATGTATTTGCATCTTGGACTCCTCTAGCATATTGATGGCCTCTTTGACTAGCTGCGTTGAAGTATCTACATTTGCAATATTTGTAGAAAAGTAACCAATTGGGTGGTGAGCCCTGCAGCCATAAGAACCAGAGTATTTTGGGCCATTGTATCACTTGCGTCAGCAATTATATGGCCATAGTTGACAGCATTTTTTTTTTAGTCCCATACAGTTTTTTTTCGAATTGCCATTTCATCAATAATGCAGTCTCTTCCTATAGCATCTCCGTTTTCCTATAAGTATTTAAATGTATGAGATGTAAAGCCTGGCTCACACATAACATTTGATGCCCATGACCTGATAGTAGATGAAACTGGGAGCTTGAGCACTTTTCTTACAAATTGATAGGCCCTCGGACTGTAAAAATGTAGTGAGATGGCAAACTGTTTTATTTTGTTGTGGATGTAACACCTCTGGTCTTCATGAAATTATCGGCATGGTTTTCAAACAGTTCCCTCGTCATGTCAGAAAAATCATGAGCAGTAGATTTTCTGAGAGTTGAACCGCGGGCGTGGTCACCTGAAATGAGGCACCGGAAGTCCTATTGTGTTGGGAACAATGCCTATTGTTCAA
>JAAAKL020008030.1:0-16307 GCA_010016065.2 Carybdea cf. marsupialis auct. non (Linnaeus, 1758)
GTAATAGTAGTAATAGTAGTAGTAGTAGTAGTAGTAGTAGTAGTAGTAGTAGTAGTAGTAGTCGTAGTACTTATTGTAGTTGCAATAATGTAGTAATAGTATCGGTAAATGTAGTAGTTGCATTACTATCGGTAGTAGTAGTACTTTTACTATTTCTCGGTTAGGTAGTTATAGCAATAGTACAAAAAGAAGCAGTAATAAAATGGTTATGAAATTGGCGCATGTTCTGCCTGTAGAGTAGTAATTCTGTAGATAGTACTGACAGTCTTTTTTGTAGTTGCCCTCCAGAGGTTACAAACTTCTACTATTTTCTAGAGATGAAATTTTGTTTTCTGAAGCAAAAGAACGAAGCTACTGTTATCTGCTTTTAATGTATGCTCTGTTACAGCACGTTACTGTTATGAAAATGTTTGGTTTATGCAAGAATAAACACGTTTTCCTCGTTCCAGTTTCAGGCTTTCAGAACATCACAAGGAACGAACTACAATGCTTGGTTCCAAATGATTCGGTTTGGACGACAACAACTTCGCCACTGCAATAAGAAACCCGATCTACAAAAGGAAAGTTTAAACACGGATCATTTAATTTGACCAAGAAATACTATCTCGAGTATTCCCTTTTGTCCACTCTTTATTCTTGGAGCCATGACTACGAATCCCTGATTTTTGTAAAACACGTATTTTAAATAAACTCATGCAGACAAAAACAGGCAACCAATATCAATCTGGTACTTTATTCAGACCAGCTGCCGCTTTGCTTTGCATAACTGATGTTTACACTGAGGAGTTGATCTAGAATTTTAAGTCGTGTAAATTTGAAGCGTATTTATGCATCTGAACGTCTTGGTCTACTTCCTTTCTTATTCAGTCACAATAACAGCTTAAATGTTAAGGATTTAACGAAACATTTTATGACAGCCAGGGAAATACAAACCTTGCCTATCAACGTCCCCAGGGCAGCGTCTTTACGGGATTTTTAATACAATTTTAAGCCTATGGTATATACTTCAGGTTTAGAATTCATTTTAATAGCTCTGGTATAAAAGGGAGCAGGTTTAAACACCTTCGCTCGTTCTCTCATAAACGAGGTAGCTATGGTTACAAATGGCATGAATAACTAAGAAAAACGCAGCTCATGTAACTCAACCCCTGACAAGTCGGCTTCAGTCCACTGGCGGTTTAGGCATTATCTGCTCTTTTCAATTTAAGTCAACGTAGAGTAGACAAGAACAATCATTGCAAATTGTACAGTTTAACAACGTCTGATAATAGGAAAGGATTAGAATATTCACAGTGGAAGATCTCGTGCTAAATGACTTCAAAACAAAGAAACGCTTCGGAATACGTTTAATTTTTGCATCAGGTTCCCTAGTTGAAAGCAAGACTTACATGCCCAGTGCCCTTTATTCAAACCTGGAACGTGTGGAAGAGTCGGGACATTTAACCTGTCGTGCTCAGAGTCAGTGAACAAACGAGTAAATTTTGTAACAAACATCAAAGTTTGGAGTTGGATGCGGACATGAGTAAATCATCAACGAAGGTTTTGGCTCCTCCTGGAGGAAGAACCAGCATCAATGTCTTTTCAAGCGAAGTAGAGGAAAACTACCGCCCAGTAAATAAGTGTCAAGCTGCGAGAACGAAATCGCAAATTTTTGCTGGCGTAGAAGACGAGAATGCAAACACTGTTCCACAAAGTACCAATGATCTGTCGAAGGATCTAGCCACTACGACATTGGAGGAGAAAGACAACAATGCTAATTACGTTCAGAATTTAGAGTGTGTAACCAACGGACACAAAGTTGAGGACAAATCTGATTCAGAGGATGAGGCTGAAGACAACAAAGACGAGAAGGAAAGTGCTACTGGTGATTGTCAAGATCCTCAAAGCCCTGAGGCGGATGCACCAGCAACAAAACCAGTAAACAAATGCCAGGTGGAAAGAAATAAGTCATCCATATTTGCAACTGATGACGATGAGACGGAACCAATCGTACAGAGGAAGATTTCCCCAGTTGTTGCTCAACCTGAGAGAGATCATCGGCCTAAGACGGCCACACGCGTATTAAGTCCACCGGGTGGAGTGACTTCGATATCCATTTTTGGGGATAATTACGGAAATTCCGGGAACCAATCGTCGCGACGTGGAAATGAAAAGGACTCCGATGCAGGGCAGTCGGACTACAGGAGTACATCGTTCAGTAACGTGTTTGGGGGAGACAACAACAGTTCAGTAACGTCTCCTCGCAGACGTCAACCTTCTGGCGGGGTCAGTCACAATATCTTCGGCTGAGATTATTGGACATTGGCCAAGTCGACACCTTTTTGTATTAAAGAGAGTTCGTTGAAATACGGAAGGCCTTAAGCTCTACACTTATGTTAGATGCGACGTCACTATTCCCTGATGATGTTGCATTTTCCAATTTCATTTTGTAAATATACACATATCTTCGAAGTTAGATTTCTTACGCGGCAAAGTTATGTACTTTTTATGCACCTCTGCCTACAGTTCACAGTGGGTTGGTTGGATATTGTAGACAATATCTTTGAATGCATATTAGTTGATACATTTCTCAGCCAAAAGCCTGGATCGTTCTTCAGAATAAGCCAAATTTCGATAAGGAAATGAAATCTGTATGAAACAAACGATTAGCAAAAGAATCCAATCTTCATAGTCAACGTTAGGAACTTTATTAATGACTGCTGGCCATGGATGTGTTTGTATTTTCTCTTTAGTGGGAGTTGAATGTAAAAGGGGGAGGGGAAATTTATGTATTCATTGTCCAATGTGCTACAACAAGGGCAAGGCTTTGCTTCTTTTTTAATTTGTTGTCTTATAAATTTAAAAAGTAACGAAATATTAATATCCACTTCTCTCAATTTGCTTTCCTTTAAAACGTAATGTCTCAGCTGTTGTTAGCGTTTCAACATGCAACGTTCTATCGCCTGCTTTAGCACATTCACGCAGATTAGCGAAGACTTCGAACCTGTTGGCTTTACTAATGACTGTGGGCCATGGATGTGTTTGTATTTTCTCTTTAGTGGGAGTTGAATGTAAAAGGGGAGGGGAACTTTATGTATTCATTGCCCAATGTGCTACAACAAGGGCAAGGTTTTGCTTCTTTTGTAATTTGTTGTCTTATAAATTTATAAAGTAACGAAATATCAATATCTACCTCTGTTAACTTGCTTTTGTTTAAAACTTAAACGACTGAACTATTGTTAGCGTTTCAACATGCAACGTTCTATCGCCTGCTTTAGCACATTCACGCAGATTAGCGCAGACTTCGAGCCTGTTAGCTTTACCTAGTCATTCAAACTGAAGTGATGATCAATCAACTTGCACCATCAAAAGAATGTACTGTCACTTTACACGTGTAAAATACCTTTTTAGTACCTTGAATTTGCTGATTAGAGATGTCAGAACACAGATCTTAATACCGTAGTCTAAAAACTTCAATTTGTCAAGCTACTAATAAGGTATTCAGATTTCTAAGAAATGAACTTTATGTGTGAGAATGAGTAACTTGAGTAAAAGTATGTAGGAGTTTGTTTTGTTTTTCTTTAGAAATATATTCTTTACTTTATTCATGTTTCTCTGTTTGCTTACTAATGGATTTAAATTAACCTTTCTTGGTTTAACATCAATGTGAGATCTGATACTAGTGACAAATTTTATTATTTTATACAGAGTTATTTTTTGTCAAGTTTATGTACATGAACTTTTCATGGCATGAACCCAATTAGCTCCGTGTATTGCTTCAAATTTTATTTAGCAACCAAATCAATTGTAGGATGCTAGGAAAAGTCATGCTTTAGGAATTTTGTCTGTAGGATCACTAACATGAAAGTGGTAGCCCAGCTTTAGGGCTACGAAGGGACGCGGGTGGTGAATGCCCTTCCTCCATTGCTCGTATATTGCACATCCGGTTTGCCTGAAACTTTATCTAAACGTTTTCAGACTTTGTAAGTTCTTCTGCGATTATGGCGGACAGCTCAGAGCCGCTGTTAGAGATCCAGGATATCGAAGCTCTCCGATTCCGTAGGGCGGTTTAGAAATACCGATCACATTAACAGCTCACAAAGAAGATGCACCTGATAAAATTTTCAAGCAGATGAAGGAATTTGTTGATGATCATTATTTAGAGCCGGCCCAGATTCCCGCAACAGAAAATCGTCAGCGAGGAAGAGAAGATGACATATAAATCCATCATTTGTAGTACGACTTGACTGACTTCCAAGAAGAATATAGTCCTTTGATAAAACTGGGTTGTATACTTTAACAGTAAAGTTTAGTAAAAAGTGTATGACAGTTGTTATAAGGGGCAAATTTGCAACTAATGAGAAAATTTCTACAGTTGCATTTAATCTTTTCGCGCAGTACTTAAATTCGCGCGCCAAAGGGCGCGGGAAAAATAACACTGTGCGAAAATTCGTCCACGGACACCAGGCATTAAATAGCTACAAATTGTGGGAATTAAACGTATGCCAATGATATAGACGAATAATTAATCAACTAATACGGTGTTTCTACAGCTTAACACATACATTGAAAGAAATGATTACACCATTATCAGTGTATTATTGCGCTTTTAACAGCCTTTTGCACCGAAATATATTCAAATTCTACGCCTAGGTGTGAATCAGGTTTCTTTCGTGTGTATCCTCAGCTGTGTCAGTACAGATAAAAAGCACTGCAAAGCTACGTAAACATCTCAAGTTCTTGAGTACGAAATCTCAGTTAACTGAAAGAGGGAAGACATGGGTTGAACATGCGCAGTTACATACTTCGGCTTACGGTCGCTGGAACATCTGATTTCACTGCTTAAACCACTTGCTGCAATAAATAATGAATGCCCCGAGTCAATTTCAAAACTTTTAACGAAGTGTGTTTTCGTTTATGACTGCTATTATGTATTACTAGACAGCGCCACACTCCTTGACTTTTAGTAATTTTAGTACTGAAAAGCTTTTTTTGGTCGGACACTCTTTAGAGCACAAAATCGTCAGAGTTGAGATAGGAAGAAATCAATAAAACTTCAAAGACGGCTAGGTGAAAAGCTGGTGTAGCTCTGCCTATTATGCGAAAGCGGTCATATGTATACATTTATGCACAATCTGGGTTTTCAAGCAAGTGCTGCCCTATGGGAGAGTCACATCGCTTACTAGTGCTTTTGGCTGTAGAAACCCGAGGTTGCAGTTTTCTTGTAAGAGCTGATGCTTGGCGAATAAAGGATGGGATATGCTGCTCGATTCTGTTAACTAACCTTGAGGTTAATTTTCGCTATTTCGTGCAGTTTTATTGTTTTGTACCACTAACAAACTATTTGAAATTCATATGCATATTTTCACAATATAAACCAAATAGCATCATAAGATACTAACAACGGACTGCTGGCCATCTCGGAGAACGCGACATCATCTTCAGGAACTTGCCTGTATCGTGTGTAATAAGCTACAACCTGGTCTTGTAAGGTTTGCAACTGGAGTGCCAACAGTATCTTGCGAATTTATTGGGGGCACTAGGAAACTATTTCCAGGTTCCCGTTCTATGTCTGGTTCTACTGCCATTTTTTGGAGCTCATGTTGTATCTGCCACTGTTGAGAGCAACTCAAGCTTCTTCTTACCTCCGTGCCTTGGATTTCTTGTGTACTTTAACAGTTCCTTTCACATCTTCGCACAGCTTAAGAAATTCGGCTCCCTTTCGACTTTTGACTCCTCACCAGCTAGAAATTTTACGTACGTATAACATCTGCTTCCTGCGTAAGAAAGTGCTATACCTTACTTGCAATTCACATGGTGCAACGTGGATGTTCTTTATGTAACCATCAATCAGAAAAAAATTGCCACATTAAAAAAGAAATAGAGTATTTACCAGCGGAGTTTGCCTAGCTCAGTTGGTATAGTTCATGCTACAACTGCGTTGGTCACGGGAATCAATTCTATTGGTAACATAATTTCTCTAGTATCTTTGTAAATGTATACTACAATATATTATCCCTCCTATAATTCTCATACATATCATAAAAATAGTTGACCTCTCTTTTAAAAATTTATCATGATTCCATTTTGGCTTACCTTTGAAATTTTATTTATCTTAAATGAACTTAATAGCACATGTGGATTGTTTTGCAATACTTAATAGATGGGTTGCTTGGGCATATATGTAACAAGTTCGATAAAAATTCAATGCGTGTTGGTAGGAACCTGGGCCTGATCACCAACGCAAATAGAAGATTTTAAAACCTCACTTGTTTCATTTTATAAAGCACTGTTTCATTCACGTCGCCATATGTATGAATTAGACGCACCTATACACTGCTCGGTCCTATGCAGATCAAACTGTTCACCCATGCTCTTCTTAAAAATGAAAGCACAAAATTTCTACTCATGCGACGGTGTGCAATTCTTTGCCAATAGCAGGGATCTATTAAAATTATTCGAATGCACACACTGGAACTGCATCCTTTCTAACAACACGGCACTTTTAATTCTCCACAGTTACTTCACACTTATGCTGCCATCCTCTTGCTCAAATAACAACTCTAAGCACTTTCAAGTGTAGAACTGCGTAGAGTACAATACGCAAACTATATCGACTTTCTAATTCATTACATTGTACTCCATTTTCTGCTAAGACCGTAACACTTACATTCTCTTAACAGTTTCTTTACAACTCGACAGTCTTCCTTCTATTAACTCTTATCACTTCAAGTGAACAACTGTGTGAAATTGAATAAAGCGTAAACGTTTTGAGGTTACTTAGGACATTCCTACAAACGAATAATAATGACTTAGGACTTGGTAAAAACTTACGGTATAATAGACTACTATTTGTGGTATGTATATGTGTTGGTAAAAGTGCTTGATTGCAGAGATAGCTTATTTATCTATTCACATAATGTTCGTTAAGAGCAAAACAAACATTAGGTGCAATAGAAATATCATCAATGTGCTAGCATCCTCTCTAGGATTTATGGTAGTATAAGGAGTAGTAGCAGCAATAGAGATAATGATAATAATAACAAAAGTAGTAGGAGGAGAAGGAATAGGAAGAGGAGGGATAGGAGGAGGAGGAGGAGGAGTAATAATAATAATAATAATAATAGTGGTAGCAGTAGAAGTGGTAGTAGTAGTAGTAGTAGTAGTAGTAGTAGCAGTAGTAGTAGTAGTAGTAGTAGTAGTAGTAGTAGTTAGTAGTAGTAGTAGTAGAAGTAGTAGTAGTAGTAGTATTAGTAGTAGTACTAGTAGTAAAAGTAGTAGTGGCAGGAGTAGCAATAGAAGTAGTAGTAGCATAGTAGTAGGAGAAGAGGTGGTACTAGTATATTTAATAGTGGTAGGTTTAGGGGTAGTAGCAATAGCAATAGTGGAGAAAGGATTAGTAGTTCTGGTAGTAGTAGTTGCATTAGTAGTAGTATATGTAAAAGCTGCAATAGTAATAGAAGCACTAGTAGTGATATTTGTCATAATCGCAGTTTAAATAGTAGTGATGGTTGTGAAAGTAGTTGCTTCAACAGCGGCTTGAGTATGAGAATGGAAAATATCTTGGAATCGTTTGTTCCGCGTTGCAAAAAATCGTCTCCAGAGGTTTTGAATTCGCTTTATTTTTGGAATCGCTCAGGAAATGTTCAATGCAGGAGAAATATCCTAATTGCTTAATGTAGAAGTTATACTTAATGGATAATGGAAAGTCTCTTATTAATTCCCGGCAACGGCCACAACCTCTTAGGACAAACCTCTCAAGGCATGGCATCCGTATCAGGGTCTCCAAGTCTTTTGGAAAGGGTCGTATGCTTATATTTCGATACGCCAAATAATCATCAAGTTCTCTTACTTTATTATTTGGTTGTTAAGATAACATTTTATTACAAACAAATATTTTGTCCATTTTATTAAAACGAAGTAGAATTTGCTATAATTCCGCATTAATTACCTTGTCAAAGTCTTGACAAGAAAGCAAAACAAACGAAAGTTAACTAAAAAGGTTCTTTACCTTTTCAGTCCGTCAATTTTGATGACATTCTAAGTTTGTATTATACATATATTTCTAGGATTTAAATCTTGATGTTCCCCTCGGTCTGAGAGTAGAGATTCTCTGCACTTGCATAGAAGGTAAGGTCACCAAAACATACAGAAGGTAAGGATAACATTAATTAATGTTAATCTTCAGGCAGGAAAGTGATAGTTTTGCTGCCACAGTTATCTTTTAGATTATTTTTTGTTATTTACTACTATGTTTGAGAGTTTTTATTTCGGACCTATCGTAGATCGCCCTTTTGTTATGATATGTATATCGTGGTTCTTTCTCTCTACATCATCAGATATTTACCTTCAAGCATCATAACTACAATAGGACTTACGAACTCGGAATAAAGCTCAGCACATTGAGCACGCCTTTACAGCTTAGACTGAGCTGTCCCTAGTTCCGTTTATCAGTCAAGATGAACGCATATGTCATTTCAGTGAGCAAACATTCATATCTTCACACGTATTCGTCAGTTGTAAATATCATCGAGACACAAATGGTAATTATTAACTTATTGTAAATTGCCTTTGGTCCAGATTTTTGTCATATGTTCACTGAACAGTACTTTGCCCACCTGTTCCGAATTTTAAGAAGCAACGTCCTGTTATTTTATAATTTTGCTCTACATTAGAAGTCTCATTTCGCAATTGATACATTTAAAATGTTCATACCTTAAACCTGGTGGCTGCATGCAAATTTATTAATGAATGTTCATGAAGCTCTGACATTCCAGAAGTAGATGTGATGCCAGGGCCACAGTTTCTACGTAATGGGGAGGAAAAGTGTGACGTCACGATTTTGAAAATGTTTGAATTATGGGAAAGAACCTCAATTTTCAGGTTGCCCTATTAGTAAGAACGTCAATGGCCAAAATTGAGAGTATTGCCCGTTCCCAATAACGAGATATCAGCTTTCAAAGTTTTAAATCTCTCTAGCAAAACCTTATTATTTGATGCTGGATCCTTACTTGAGGATCCAAGGAATTTTAAGAGAGTTTGGACCATAGACTTTTGAAATTCAAACTCCTCTACTTTAAACATTATATATATTGCAGTTCCGCAATTTTAGGAAATAGCCTAATCCACGGTTGACTTTAGATATCTGTAGTTAAATCTTACTATTTCCAAATTTTTTATTTGTGGCGTCATCACCTTCCCTCGGCATATTTTGATTTCGTAATGATGATGCGCAGAAAACTCTTCGACAGAGCTTTAACTCTTCCTTCTAGCTGTAAATTGCTGACAAACAAGGTATTGTGTTATTAACCCTGCTACGTCCCTGTACATGAGTTGAAAACTACGATTGGAGAAGGTGGTCACAAATAGCTTTTTCCCTGACTGGGAAGCTAGTTTTAAGTTGAAATTAAGGTGTTCTCCGACGGGACCTTCGAAAACTTTCTCGATCTCATTTGAACGACAAGATGCAAAGCAGGCCTATGACGTTTTGCATCACCTCTCATTTGCATCAAAACTCACTGCTTGACTGTAATCATCGATTGCCGCCGAAAGATATCCATTGCTATAGTTTCCATCACGTACAATTTATGGACTTGTGGTTGAGAAAAAATACAGTTCGGGAGGTTGTCACTCGATGGAGCAAACCTTGCCTTTGATTCACGTCGTAGAATTAAAGTGCTTGTTGGTTACAGCTCTGTCCCAGTGCTATAGGGTTCCCTACTTAACCCACCCAATCTGTCCTCAATCTCACAAAATTGATGTAACTTCAGCCTACCCTTCGCTTTGCAGCTGAGGAACTCGGAAAAATCAGAGCAGAAGTTCTTAACTATTCGCAGTCCGTGGGGTCTACAGGCATCGAAGTCATAGAGGAGCAATCATATAATAATCCTCAATAGCCCCGTTGGCACGCCTTCCTCAAAGTCACGTGGGTATAAGTGTACAGACAGGGCACTTGGGTAACCCTTGTGTTGCTTGAGTTGATATATTAACCTTTAGTCACTTTTTGCGTTACGTCACCATTTACAGTTATGTAGGCCCCAAACTCCTTTTTACCGTCACTATACGTCCCAAAAATCCCTCCAGATCCTGTCTTCTAGGTCTTACTCAGGTATCAAACGATCCTTTTGGAATCAAAGAATACTTATGTTGTGAATGCAACTGAAGGTAAAGATAAATAGTAAAACTATCAAATCTCTTGCACCAACGATTAACGAAAGGCCTAGGAAGCAACATTACAGCTTTATCTTTCTATGTGTACCAGCTTTTAGACTATCACGCACATCTATAACGCTTGCAAATTCAAATGCTCTAGGAAATGAAAACATTGGTACAATGAGGGTTAACATTAATTGCAAGACAAGCGCTTAATTAATAAGTGCACTCCACCTAGATTACTTAATGCTATGTCCTAGACTTCATTAACATTCAATTCTATTTAGGGATAGGTAAGAGGGTGGAAACTGTATTTACTGTCAGTATTTCGCTTCTCCATTTGTACCTGTACTAAGATTTGAAACTGTTGTTGCATTTTAAACGTTTTTGTGTATTTTATACTTAAACTGTTACATCAATGCAAAATTTGGGGTGTCAAATGCCATTCTTCCATTTTATATCAAACTGCTGCAAACCACGTCTCCATATGCTTCCCACGGTATTGCTAACGATTACGTTCTTATTGATTCCTTCTCTTTACATCAAATCTAATTTCCTATGATATTATGAGCAATGCGTAGTCTAGTGTGTAGTCACATAGACCTAACGGTTCGTTTTGCATTATAACAACATTCGAGGTATCGTCTTCGGTTGTAAGAGCTCACTCTCTCTGACGTCAAAGCACAGTGTACAAAGAGCAGCTGGAAAACGGCCAGCAGGATTTGGTATTCAATGATTACCGACCACTGGACATACTGGCATTGCAGATTGCATTATACCATACTTGTCAATCCCATTGCATCTTGTACCGCAGGAAAAGCGCATTGTCGATATGACGTCATAGAACACAAAGGAGCACCCTTGTGGGCAAAACAAACACATGGAACTCTAAAGTTTTGTTTGAAATAAAGAGCTGAAAGTAGCACGATAGAAATCTGATATTCGGCCGGGATGTAGTTTGTGAGGCAATCGAGACATCTATCATCGGTCGGCGTCAGTGGAGATAGAGTCAAGGTCTACTTTGGCAAACAAATGAACCTTAATTTGTCGGTGATTCAAAAAATCAAAGTGAATCTCTAATTTGTGATTTATCCTTCCAAGTCTTAACATTTTGACTTCTTGATCAACTCTTGCGTCGTCTGGAATTTGATTTCGTTGTTAGCTGTTCTTCTCGGTTCTCTGTTTGCTAACATTAAATGAAGTTAAGGAACCACACAATCCCAGTTCTCGCAGAGGATAAAGGGCGGCCAATTGTTTGCGTTTACTGTGATCAAATATGACATAGGGTCTAGGGTTTCTTGATCGAAGGAACTATAATTTTTCTTGTTTCGATTGCAGGAAAGACAATAAGAAACGTGTCATGGTTCTTTGGGGTACAGTTATTGTCAGTTGTCTTTAATAAACGACAGGCAAAGGCTGCATCAGCTGTAAAAACGGGAAAGGGACTTGGGGTTGGGAAGAAGTCCAATTCGTTCGGCTACGTCTTTGATATGTCATGATTAAACCAACTTGAATCGAGTGCCTGAATAGATTGTATAAAATAAAGCATTTTTTTCTCACAAATATAAAAAATGATTTGATGTTAAAACCTCGCAGAGGCCCTGTCATTGCCTAGAAAGATACATTTTTTGTTTAACCTCAGGATGAAACTTTACTATGAACTACCGTAGTTGACAGAGTTTGATCAAAGGGACTAATTCTGGAGTTCAAATCGTTGTGAGAGCTAGTATTCAATCCCCATGCTCGGAGTAAATCACTTGATAGAATCACCTACTCGAGGCGAAAATTTATTTTTAAATCACACAAATCACAAAAGAAAAAAATTAAAAAGAATAATCGTCACATCGGATGAAGAATGAAACAAATAAATGCAAAAAAAACCCTTTAAAAATAAGGTTAAAATGTGAAAAAATCAGAGTGAAAATAAACATAAAGAGTGATAAATCAGGTAAGAAAAAGTCACGTTTTTTGAGGGGTGATTTTCATTTCGATAATGATGAATTCGTGGATTCCTTGCGGAAACCAAATTAGCTGTCAGTTCTGTTCTTGTCAGTTATCATTGGTCAAATCGGGCTAATTCAGTAATGCGTTGGTAAAGATTGAAGGAAGTAACTAATCATATTGAACTGCCATAGCATCGTCAACATTGGAAAGAGTATCCGAAAGACAAGAAATAACCTGTACACCTGACTTACTGATGTCTATCAACTTGATATTTCTCGGAATGCAAGAAAGTAAAATTGCCACTTCTTTACAGTGTTTTCTTCATCCTTGTTGACGATGAAAACACTATGCCCTTAGAGTACTTGTACTTGAAAATTTCAAAAGGGCACTGCACTCCCGGGCTGCAAAGGGATTACATTTAACACCGTTTCGTAGTCCTATACTTTTTCGAAGAAGATAGCCTCAAAATCAACGTCCATTTTTAGTCTTTTTCTAAATCAAAAATGCCAAGAATCACTTTTATTTCAGGATCGTCTACAACAATATCGTTCCTTACAATCTCTCATCATACCTCCTGATCAACAGAGAGGCACTCCCAAAGAGACGTAAGCTCTCAGGGGGAACAGAAGTCATAGAGATTGCTAGAAACTTTTTATTTCAATTTCAAATACAAGCAACTTTATGACAACGGTTCTGGTGTGCCCAAATGGGGCCTGTTGAACTACGGACACTTAAGTCGCCGGCACTACCGCAGAAGAGAATTCCGCCGGAGATGTGCACACTTTATCATATTCGGTACCTCACTACTCTCTCTTGGTACCTCTCGTTGTTTTTCTTCCATTTCCCCCTATTTTCTATTCCTTTTCTTTTCTTTTCCCTTAACTACAATATCGTTCCTTACAATGCCTAATTTCAGTGCCTATTTTCAAGGTCTTTTAAAACTGTTCTCTCCCATGCATCCTGCTTTTGTTGGCGATAACACATGTAGGCCTACGCACAATTAACAGTCCATAACGACAGTAGTAAATTGAGAATAAAGAGTCCAGATCACCCAGCTTCCAAAGGAAACAATGGGTTCTCACGCCTAAAATAGAACGCTTAAGACACAGTATGTAGTTCTACCAATGTTAAATACAATTTATCCTTCTTTCTATTTGATGTTATTACATGCCACAAGAAAATATTATATAAAAGGATCAGTTCTGTCTTATTGGCCAAAAATGAGTAAGATGTTCAGCTGCAAGCAGGCAAAAATTGTAGACGTGGTGACACTTTCAGAGATTTGCGGGCAGTACTCCATTCTCATGCTTTTGGCCGTCTCTAAAATGTAGGAGGTATACCGTTCCCCACCAATAACGACACAGCTGGATTGGTCCGATCTAAGTCACTAACACCTCTCTCTCTTTGTTTCGAGACAGACAAGGTCATTTAGCAAGTAATTACCAATGAAAACCAATAATCCTATAATATTAATGAGACATGAGAGGTTTTGATACATTTTAATTCACAATAGAGGTTCGGCATTTTGAATAAACAAAGAAAGTGAGAATTGCGTTCAGGAAGCTAGGATTCCGCCATTGCCTGAGCCGCATTTTCTCTCCGTTCCATCAATCTGTCTCGTGTGACCGATAAACGACGCCACGCCACAGACGGCAAATCACATGAACGCTTCTCAAACATCGATTTCTTTGATTCATCTTAATGTGAGTTGCAAATGCTGGTTGGATAGGATCTCACTCTTTCACAATACCTAACATAATCTTCACAACTTTAATTTATCATGCAATCTATTTTCAGAGGGATTGATTAACAAGGATAGTCTAGCTATGATTCGGACATCCATATAAACATTAGTGCCTTTCTTAACTTTGTGTTTTGAGTCTTGTCTTAAGAGTCAAAAACACTCCCCAACCCCACCCCATTCTCTGCAAAATGTGTTTCCAGCTTCCCTTTCCACAAACATCTCCTCTGTGCCCCATTTTTTACATTTATTCAATTGTCTGAATTCCCTCCAGGTGGCTAGTATCTCGTATACGGTTAATGCTTAGTCTTGGCTGCCTGTAGTACATAATATTCTCCATGACGGTGCTTTTTACAAGTCAGTGGTGGACACTTGGGGGATCAGTGCCCCAGTTTATTTTTCTTTAACATATTAGTCAGATTTTATAATCCATAATAAATTGGCACAATCCGCTAGTACAATCAAACCAATTTAATTGAGAGTATTAAAGTGTGTATGCATAATATAAGCAAATTTAACATTTCATCTTAGGTGAAGGAGACCACGTTTGTGTTGTGTTTGCCAGGTTGAAATTCTCTCAGCTGTTAGCTACGTCCTAAAATGTCATGTATAGGGAATTGCCATCTACCTAGAAAATGTGATCTCTGCACTAATTAGAAAGTCCTATTAAACACTTCTTACAAAAATGAAAATGTAAACGTCGCTAAATAGAGAAAAGGAAACCATCTCCCCTCTACTCAGTGAGAGTATGTGTATTTAGACCTTGGTTTCCTTCAAAGTTTCATACGAATGCCGTTTATCGATTGCTCAATTCTTGGTAGCATTAAGAGGCAATTGTTGACTTTCAGATTGCTAGTCTATCAGCATCAGGCCTACTGTGTTCTTTACAACCCTTTTTTGTTTACGGAACATATGAATGATTTCTTATCCTTCCTTTTCTCTCTCTGTACTTTGCTTGCTTCTGTTTCTACTTCATCTTTCAATTGGTTTTTTTTTCATTGATAAGAAACAGTCAGGAGAAATGAGATTTAAACAAGACTACAATAAAATAACTAGGAGAGATCTCATCTATGACAAAGCAACAATAAACAGACGCCCCCGAAAAGCAGTGCAATTCCTAGGGTCTGGGTAAAGATACCCTCTATAGACACATATCTGGCTAAACAATACTTAGAAGGGAACTCAAATCAAAGTACGTGCGGTAACAAAATCTTAATGCTAAAATTGGCATGGATGTTTGTTCAAACGGATTACGCAAAGTCGGTTGAACTGGTTGCAGTTCTCTTTAACATGTCTTTTCCATTTGACAGCTTGATTAATTAGCGTCATCTCATTACTGTGGAACAAAACATGGCTAATGAGTCTTCTCTCTTGCTCAGCATCATATCCTGCTTGCTCTGAAGATGATCCTCTTCTTTTGTTACTTCAATGGAAGACAAGAATCAACCACAATACATGCCCTAATTAGTTTGGGTGAGTGCACACAATACCACGCGGTTTCCATTACTCTCTCTCAATATATCAGATAAATACATTATGTTAGTTTGATAAGTCGAGGTTTTTGAGCACGTCATGCGTTTTTGGGTAACCTCTCTGCTTCGCCAACGCTCATGTTCATGAGCTCATTATTTCTCTTCCATCGGTCTGCCTTCAATTATAGGGCAGGACCATGGTGAGTACTTCTGCGTTGAAAGCTGTGAGAGTTCGAATTGTGGTACCAACCGAGAGGAATCGGTAGCCTGTGCGTGCGTAATGGAGAGATTCTTCTCGAAACGATGATGAATGGAAGAAACCAAGAGAATGAATTGCCACGTTAATTTATCATTAAGTAGGATGGGATACTTTTCACCGCATTAATTGTGGTACCATATGGTACATTGTGCCATCATAAAATGCATGTTTCTGCAGCTGCCTTTGCTTGGGAATACATAATTCCAAATATGAAATCAATTACTTTATGATGATACTTAATTTCCGTATCTGATAGACAGAAACTTGCAAAACGCCCCCAATTATCTCATAGCCTTCAATGCTTGTTGCAAGTAAAGATCAAATGTTTAAAACCATGTAGATCTGTATATGCCTACTTTAATTTCGCAATTTCTGTACCATATTTTTCTCACTTGAACAAAAGAACAAATAATTATCTTTATCCTTTATTTTGAGCTAGCTATTATTAATACTGTGCTTCTACATCATAAAATAATGTTAGGAAGAACCGAAAGCATTTTGGTTTTCAAAAAATCCGTTTTCTTATTGTCTGCAAAGTGACATGTGAATAAACAGGCTTTTTAATGATCATTGACAATTTTTGATACAAGTTCTTTTTCTTAGCAAGTTTTACTGAGGAAGAAAAGAAAAAGATATGTAGGAGCATGACAGGAAAAAGATAGTAAAGTGAAATCCGAAGGCTGCAAATCACATTGACAAAGTTCGTCTTAAGATGTGGGCGGTACTTGTTAGAACAATTTTCTGAATTTCGTAAAGATCA